>JAGIQG010000005.1:1083941-1193577 GCA_024679065.1 Sphyrna mokarran
GGGGAGTCAGCCCCAAGTCATAGTTCATGTAGGGACTCATGATGTAGGTAGGATAAGGGAAGGGGATATTAAACAGAAAATTATGGAGTTGGGGTGGAAGCTTCGGGCCAAAACAGACAGAGTGGTTATCTCTGGACTCTTGTCTGTGCCACGGGATAGTTTAGAGAAGAACAGAGAGAGGGAATGTTTGAACTCGTGGCTGCGGGGATGGTGCAGGAGGGAGGGGTTCAGGTTCCTGAGCAATTGGGACTCATTCTGGGATAGGTGGAACCTCTACAAGAGAGATGGTCTACACCTGAACCAGAGGGGAACTAATATCTTGGGGGGAAAATTTGCTAAGGCTATGCAGGGGGCTTTAAACTGATTTGGGTGGGGGGGGGTGGATTCCTGAATACATGGGGTGCTAAGAGGGATGAGAGTAAGGGGGTCATAGAGAAAGCTGTAAAACACAGCAGCATACAGGTGGGGTAGGGCATGGTTTGAAATGCGTATACTTTAATGCAAGGAGTATTCGCAATAAGGGGGAGGAACTTGCAGCTTGGACCAGTACCTGGAACTTCGATGTGGTGGCCATTTCAGAGACTTGGGTAGAGCAGGGACAAGAATGGATGTTGCAGGTTCCAGGGTACAAATGCTTTAGTCGAGTAGAGAAGGAGGTAGACGAGGGGAGGAGTGGCATTATTAGTCAAAGACTGTATCACAGTGACAGAAAAGAAGTTTGATGAGGACTTGTCTGTTGAGGTAGTATGGGCTGAGATTAGAAACAGGAGAGGAGAGGTCACCCTGTTGGGAGTCTTTTATAGACCTCCTAAAAGTTCTAGAGAGGTTGAGGAAAGGATTGCAAAGTCAATTCTGGTCAGGAGTGAAAGTAATAGGGTAATTGTTATGGGGGACTTTAACTTTACTAATATTGATTGGAATAGCTATAGCTCTAGCTCGTTAGAGGGGTCAGTTTTCGTACAAAGTGTGCAGGAAGGTTTTTTGACTCAGTATGTAGATAGGCCAACTAGAGGTGAGGCTACATTGGATTTGGTGCTGGGCAATGAGCCAGACCAGGTGTTAGGCTTGGAAGTTAGTGAACATTTTGGTGATAGTGACCACAATTCGGTTACGTTCACCTTAGTGATGGATAGGGATAGGCATGAAGCTGGGGGCAGTAGTTATAGCTGGGGGAAGGGTAATTATGAGGCCATCAGGAGAGAATTAGGGTGCATAGATTGGACTAGGAAACTACAGGGACTGGGAACATCTGGAAAGTGGGAGCTTATTCAAGGAGCAGCTGCTGCGGGTCCTTGATAAGTATGTCCCTGTCAGGCAAGGAGGAAATGGTTCGAGTAAGAGAACCATGGTGTACTAAAAAAGTTGATTTGCTGGTTAAAAGGAAAAAGGAGGCTTATGTCAGGATGAGGATTGAAGGCTCGGTTAGTGCAATGGATAGCTATAGATTAGCCAGGAGGGAGCTAAAAGAGTAATTGAGGAGAGCAAAGAGAGGACATGAGAAGACTTTGGCTGATAGGATTAGGGAGAATCCTAAAGCTTTCTTTAGATATGTTAAGAATAGAAGATTGGTTAGGGCAAGATTAGGGCCAGTCATAGACAGCAGTGGGAAGTTGTGCGTGGAGCCTGAGGAGATTGGAGAGGTACTGAATAAATATTTCTCTTCGGTATTCACGCAGGGTGATGTAAATGTAGTTATGGAGAACACTGAGGTACAGGGTAGCAAACTGGAAGGTATCGAAGTAGATAGGGAGGATGTGCTAGATATTCTCGAGGGTTTGAAGTTGGATAAGTCACCTGGGCCGGACGGGATTTACCCTAGGATTCTCTGGGAGGCAAGAGAAGAGATTGCAGAGCCTCTGGCTCTGATCTTCAGGTCGTCGTTGGTTACGGGTGTGGTTCCGGAGGACTGGAGGATAGCGAATGTGGTCCCGTTGTTCAAGAAGGGGAAGAGAGACCTTCCAGGGAATTATAGGCCAGTGAGTCTTACTTCTGTGGTGGCAAAGTGTTGGAGAGAATAATTAGGGATAGGATTTATAGTTATTTAGAGAGTAATGAATTGATTGGAGATAGTCAGCATGGTTTTGTGAAGGGTAGGTCGTGCCTTACTAACCTCATTGAGTTTTTTGAAAAAGTGACTAAGGAGGTGGATGGGGGTAAGGCGGTTGATGTGGTATATATGGACTTTAGTAAGGCGTTTGATAAGGTGGCCCATGGAAGACTTCTGCAGAAAATGCAGATGTATGGGATAGAGGGTGATTTAGCTAATTGGGTTAGGAATTGGCTAGCAGATAGAAGACAGAGGGTGGTGGTTGATGGGAGATATTCATCTTGGAGTTCAGTGACAAGTGGTGTACCTCAGGGTCTGTTTTGGGGCCCCTGCTGTTTGTAATTTTTATAAATGATCTGGATGAGGGTATTGAAGGATGGATTAGTAAATTTGCAGATGACACTAAAGTCGGTGGAGTGGTAGATAGTGAAGAGGGGTGTTATAGTTTGCAGAGGGACTTGGACAAGTTGCAGAGCTGGGCCGAGAGGTGGCAAATGGAGTTTAATGTGGAAAAGTGTGAGGTAATGCACTATGGCAGAAATAATAAATGTGTAGAGTATAGGCAAATGGTAGGATTTTAGTAGTCTAGATGAACAGAGGGATCTTGGTGTGTATGTGCATAGATCCCTGAAAGTAGGCAGTCAGGTCGAGAAGGTTGTTAGGATGTCAAAAGTTGCAGCAGGACATCGACAGGATGCAAGACTGGGCGGAGAAGTGGCAGATGGACTTCAATGCGGATAAATGTGTTGTGGTCCATTTTGGCAGATCCAACGGGATGAATGAGTACACTATCAAAGGTAGGAGTCTTAGCTGTGTGGAAGAGCAGAGGGATCTTGGGGTCCGGGTCCATAAGACTCTCAAATCGGCCTCCCAGGTGGAGGATGTGGTTAAGAAAGCTTACGGTGTACTGGCCTTCATTCATCGAGGGATTGAGTTCAGGAGTCAGGAGGTAATGCTGCAGCTTTATAGGACCCTTGTCAGACCACACTTGGAGTACTGTGCGCAGTTCTGGTCGCCTCACTATAGGAAGGACGTGGAAGCTATTGAAAGGGTGCAGAGGAGATTTACAAGGATGTTGCCTGGATTGGGAGGCATGCCTTATGAAGACAGGTTGAGGGAGCTGGGACTGTTCTCCCTGGAGAGACGAAGGTTGAGAGGCGACCTGATAGAGGTTTACAAGATGTTGAGAGGATTAGATAGGGTGGACTCTCAGAGACTATTTCCCAGGGCTGAAATGGTCGCGACGAGAGGGCACAGATTTAAGGTGCAGGGAAGCAAGTACAGAGGGGATGCTAGGGGAAAGTTTTTCACTCAGAGGGTGGTGAGTGAATGGAATCGGCTGCCGTCGGTGGTGGTCGAGGCGAACTCGCTGGGGTCTTTTAAAAGACTTCTGGATGAGTATATGGGATCCAATAGAATTGGGGGTTATAGATAGGTCTATGGCTGGGTAGGTTTTGATGTGTTCGGCACAACTTGTGGGCCGAAGGGCCTGTTAGTGCTGTAGTGTTCTATGTTCTATTCCTCTCAACGTTTTATAAACCTCTATCAGGTCGCCTCTCAACCGTCATCTCTCCGGTGTCACACTGCTCTGATGCACTGACACCGGGGACAGTGATATCAGAGCAGCGTGACACCGAGGACAGTGCAACAAAGACAGGGAGGTGATTCCAAACATGTCATAATGTCTCAGCTTATGGATGAGCCAATGGGCAGGCCCACGTTTTAGGGTCCACTGGCTCACTGCCGAGATGTGGTCTTCCTTTGGAGATCAGAGTATCTCTAGATCTGCAAGTAAACTTGAAGAGTGGGAGTTGATTTTTAAGAATGTGGGGAGTGCTTTGGGCCGGCAGAAGGTCACAACTGTCTGGGTCAGAATGGTTGGGGGTCAGTAAAGTAAAGGCCCTGCCTCTAGTATTGTTGGTCTGGCCATCAGGATCAGTGGAGACTGGGAGAGTGAGAGCCTTGGCCTGGGAGGTGGAATCCTCTTTGATGGGAGCTGATAGGAGTCCTTGTCCTGCTGTAATTTTCACATTATGAATTTATAACACTCTTAGGCCCACATTTCTGACCCTGAAACTAATATAACATGTAATTTATGGGATGCAAGACTGGGCGGAGAAGTGGCAGATGGACTTCAACGTGGATAAATATGTAATGGTTCATTTTGGCAGATCCCCCAATGGGATGAAGGAGTATAATATCAAGGGTAGGAGTCTTAGCACTGTTGAGCAGAAGGACCTTAGGGTCCAGGTCCATAGGACTCTTAAATCGGCCTCGCAGGTGGACGATGTGGTCAAGAAGGTATGGTGTACTGGCCTTCATTAATCGTGGGATTGAGGGGAGGTAATGCTGCAACTTTATAAGACCCTTGTCAGACCCCACTTGGAGTACTGTGTGCATTCTGGTCACCTTACTACAGGAAGGATGTGGAAGTTATTGAGAGAGTGCAGAGGAGATTTACAAGGATGTTGCCTGGATAGGGAGGCATGCCTTATGAAGATAAGTTGAGAGAGCTAGGTCTCTTCTCCCTGGAGAGACGTAGGTTGAGAGGCGACCTGATAGAGGTTTATAAAATGTTGAGAGGTATAGATAGAGTGGACTCTCAGAGACTATTTCCCAGGGCTGAAATGGTCACTACGAGAGGACACAGGTTTAAGGTGCAGGGGAACAAATACAGAAGAGATGTTAGGAGCAAGTTTTTCACTCGGGGTAGAGAGTGAGTGGAATCGGCTGCCGTCAGTGGTGGTAGAGGCAAACTCGCTGAAGTCTTAAAAGACTTTTGGATGAGTACATAGGATTTAATGGGATTGGGAATTACAGATAGTTCTATGGCCTGGTAGGTATGGATATGATCGGCACAACTTGTGGGCCGAAGGGCCTGTTTGTGCTGTAGTGTTCTATATGTTCTATGTGTTAGTGATGTTTGTTGGTTGAGGGATTTATATTAACTCAGGCACCAAACCAAATTCTACTGATGTTCTTTCAATAGTACATTATCATGTTTTATATCCGCCTCAGAGACAGAGAAAGCTTTGGTTAAAAAATCTTACTGAAAGTAGACATATCGGATAGAGCAGCACTCAGTCCCTCTGCACTGGCAGTATTACCCTGGTTATGTGCCAGCAGCTCTGAACTGAGTCTGAGAGTATCAATATGATATCTGCTGGCACACTCTGATAGAATTTGCCAGGTTTGTGATAGTGAGCTGTTCACACTGTCTGTGTTCATGCCTCACCAGTGTTCCTCAAGTGTAAATATTACTACATTGGCTGTGAACTGCTCTGACACATCCAATGCTCATGAAACACACTACAAAAATACACATCACTCTTTTGTTCCTTTCCTGACTGACTCTGTGAAAGTCATTGATATTCTTCATCAGGAAAGAAACAAAAGAGCAATCTCTATTTTGATAGCGTGTTTCATTACTATCAGAAGTATTCAATGCTTCCATTATAATTCACAATTTTCAAACAAATTTTTGTTGAAATAATAGTTTCAAAGTTTTTTCCATGATCTTCACCTTTTATTGCATATGTGCATCTCAATCTTTATTTTGCTGAGGGAAACTTTTAAAAAGTGATCCAATTTGAGTGATTTTCATGTCCTGGTTAGCTGTCGGTGGTAATTCTTAAATCTGATGAGTTGCTTGGGTAGTTTGATGACAGTATGCTGGAAATGCCTATGAGAGAATGCTGCCCAAGGAAAACAGAGTATTCTCTCTACCCGTTAACAACACGGTCTGCAAAACCCAGCTTGTCACAGGCACCATCACACCCTCATTGGAAAGTGGGATAGAGCACAGCTCAGGCTGTCTTTCTTACTCTTGTATATCAAAAACTAATTTATGCTCCTTCTTGCAGGCCATTTTTTGAAGGAATATCACATTCCAGCTCACAAACAGAGATTGTCAGCCTTCAAAGCAACAAGAGCCAAATAAAGGAGCAACCAAATCCAGTGAGTCTCTCTGCGTAACTGATAGACCTTCACTCCCACCCAGTCACTCCCTGTATAATCGATAGACCCTCACTCCCACCCAGTCACTCCCTGTATAATCGATAGACCCTCACTCCCACCCAGTCACACTCTGTATAATCGATAGACCCTCACTCCCACCCAGTCACTCCCTGTATAATCGATAGACCCTCACTCCCACCCAGTCACTCCCTGTATAATCGATAGACCCTCACTCCCACCCAGTCACTCTCTGTATAATCGATAGACCCTCACTCCCACCCAGTCACTCCCTGTATAATCGATAGACCCTCACTCCCACCCAGTCACTCTCTGTATAATCGATAGACCCTCACTCCCACCCAGTCACTCCCTGTATAATCGATAGACCCTCACTCCCACCCAGTCACTCCCTGTATAATCGATAGACCCTCACTCCCACCCAGTCACTCCCTGTATAATCGATAGACCCTCACTCCCACCCAGTCACTCTCTGTATAATCGATAGACCCTCACTCCCACCCAGTCACTCCCTGTATAATCGATAGACCCTCACTCCCACCCAGTCACTCCCTGTATAATCGATAGACCCTCACTCCCACCCAGTCACTCTCTGTATAATCGATAGACCCTCACTCCCACCCAGTCACTCCCTGTATAATCGATAGACCCTCACTCCCACCCAGTCACTCCCTGTATAATCGATAGACCCTCACTCCCACCCAGTCACTCCCTGTATAATCGATAGACCCTCACTCCCACCCAGTCACTCCCTGTATAATCGATAGACCCTCACTCCCACCCAGTCACTCCCTGTATAATCGATAGACCCTCACTCCCACCCAGTCACTCTCCTTAATCGAATACTCCCACCTCACCCTTTAGTAACCCATCCACCGAGTCACTCCCTGTATAATCGATAGACCTCACTCCCACCCAGTCACTCCTGTATAACGATAGACCCTCACTCCCACCCAGTCACTCCCTGATAATCGATACCTCACTCCCACCCAGTCACTCTCTGTATAATCGATACACCCTCACTCCCACCCAGTCACTCTCTGTATAATCGATAGACCCTCACTCCCACCCAGTCACTCCCTGTATAACGATAACCCTCACTCCCACCCAGCACTCCTGTATAATCGATAGACCCTCACTCCCACCCAGTCACTCCCTGTATAATCGATAGACCCTCACTCCCACCCAGTCACTCTCTGTATAATCGATAGACCCTCACTCCCACCCAGTCACTCCCTGTATAATCGATAGACCCTCACTCCCACCCAGTCACTCCCTGTATAATCGATAGACCCTCACTCCCACCCAGTCACTCCCTGTATAATCGATAGACCCTCACTCCCACCCAGTCACTCTCTGTATAATCGATAGACCCTCACTCCCACCCAGTCACTCTCTGTATAATCGATAGACCCTCACTCCCACCCAGTCACTCCCTGTATAATCGATAGACCCTCACTCCCACCCAGTCACTCCTGATAATCGATAGACCCTCACTCCCACCCAGTCACTCCCTGTATAATCGATAGACCCTCACTCCCACCCAGTCACTCCCTGTATAATCGATAGACCCTCACTCCCCCCAGTCACTCCTGTATAATCGATAGACCCTCACTCCCACCCAGTCACTCTCTGTATAATCGATAGACCCTCACTCCCACCCAGTCACTCCCTGTATAATCGATAGACCCTCACTCCCACCCAGTCACTCTCTGTATAATCGATAGACCCTCACTCCCACCCAGTCACTCCCTGTATAATCGATAGACCCTCACTCCCACCCTGTCACTCCCTGTATAATCGATAGACCCTCACTCCCACCCAGTCACTCCCTCTATAATCGATAGACCCTCACTCCCACCCAGTCACTCTCTGTATAATCGATAGACCCTCACTCCCACCCAGTCACTCTCTGTATAATCGATACACCCTCACTCCCACCCAGTCACTCCCTGTATAATCGATAGACCCTCACTCCCACCCAGTCACTCTCTGTATAATCGATAGACCCTCACTCCCACCCAGTCACTCTCTGTATAATCGATAGACCCTCACTCCCACCCAGTCACTCTCTGTATAATCGATAGACCCTCACTCCCACCCAGTCACTCCCTGTATAATCGATAGACCCTCACTCCCACCCAGTCACTCCCTGTATAATCGATAGACCCTCACTCCCACCCAGTCACTCCCTGTATAATCGATAGACCCTCACTCCCACCCAGACACTCTCTGTATAATCGATAGACCCTCACTCCCACCCAGACACACTCTGCATAATCGATAGACCCTCATTCTCACCATAGTCAGTCTATGTCTTTTGTTGATTGTTGTATGTGAATCTAAGATTCTGTCTCTAACATACAAAAATGAGTGCAAGCTGTTTGGTCAGTGTAGCTAAGGCAACATACTGCCTCGCCTACACATTTTGTATTAAGTTAAAAACACGCATCCAAACCCTGTTGGAGTCTGGGTCGAAACGGTGAATCTTTCACGGGACTCTCTGTGCCCACTCCTTGACTCTCGGCATGCCCTGTGACTGAGTAACACAGCAGGAAAATGCAATAGTAGTTCTGGCAATAATTATGTATATGATCCGTTTCCCAACGTAAAACCAGTGAACTACCAGGACCCGAGCATCACCATTTTCACCAATTTATATTCCCCATTCCGTGGTTAGCATGAGATTTACAAATTGCTGGAATATAGGATGTATTGCCAGTGATTTAACTTTAAACTGTATAATCACTGCGGTATCTCTGCTGTCCTTCTCCTTTTCCAGGCTGAATTCTGTCCAGCGGAAATTAAGAATGAGAGCAATAGCAGTTTGCAGGACGAGGCCGCACCTGAGGCTGTATCCCTAGTAAGTGTAATATTCCAGAGTACCTTGCAACGTTGCCCAGATTGTGACAGGGATCGCATAGCATAGATTGCGATGGGAGCCATGTTGCACAGACTGCAACAGAGACTGCGTAGCACAGACTGTGATGGGGGTAATGTTGCACAGACTGTGACAGGCAATGCATGGCGCAAATTGCGATGGGGTCGCATTACACAAACTGCGACAGGTAACGCGAAGCGCAGACTGCGACAGGTAACGCGAAGCGCAGACTGCGACAGGTAACGCGAAGCGCAGACTGCGACAGGTAACGCGAAGCGCAGACTGCGACAGGTAACGCGAAGCGCAGACTGTGACAGGTAACGCGAAGCGCAGACTGCGACAGGTAACGCGAAGCGCAGACTGCGACAGGTAACGCGAAGCGCAGACTGCGACAGGTAACGCGAAGCGCAGACTGCGACAGGTAACGCGAAGCGCAGACTGCGACAGGTAACGCGAAGCGCAGACTGCGACAGGTAACGCGAAGCGCAGACTGCGACAGGTAACGCGAAGCGCAGACTGCGACAGGTAACGCGAAGCGCAGACTGCGACAGGTAACGCGAAGCGCAGACTGCGACAGGTAACGCGAAGCGCAGACTGCGACAAGTAAGATGATTAGAGGTTTAGATAGGGTGAACAGTGATAGCTTTTTTCCTAGGATGGAGAAAGCTAGCATACATACCTATAAATTAAGGGGTGGTAGTTTTAGGACGGATGTTCTTTACCCAGAGAGTGGTAAGGGTATGGAATGCCCTGCCTGCTGCAGTTGTAGATGCGCCAAGTTTGGTGGCGTTTAAGAGGTTAGTAGATAAGTTTATGGATGAAAAGGGAATGGTTTAGGATAGAGGGTCATTGCTTTTTCTTAATTGGTTGGCGCGACATCGAAGAGCGAAGGGCCTGTTCTGCGCTGTAATGTTCTATGTTCTGTGTTCTATGAAGTGCAGCCTGCCACAGGTAACGCGTAGCGCAGCCTGCCACAGGTAACGCGAAGCGCAGGCTGAAATAGGCACTGCATTCGTTGCACAGACTGCAAGGCAGACCGTGTTGTATCCCTGGTAAGTATAATATTCCAGAGAATCTTCCAATGTTGTGCAGACTGTGATCGGGACTGCATTACAGAGACTGTGATAAGTGCTGCATTAGCAGACTGTGACGGGAACCACATTGTGTAGACTGTGACGGGGACCACGTTGCGCAGACTGCGATGGGGACTGCGTTGCGCAAACTGCGATGGGAACCACGTTGTGCAGATTGCGACGGGGACCATGTTGCACGGACTACTTTAATTCATTTGGGCATCACTGACAAGGCCAGTATTTTCCCATTGTTAATTACAAAGTTGTGGAGGAGATGCCATCCTGAATGCCTGCAGTTGCTCTGATGCTCATTGTAATATTTTTTGGGAGTCTGCGTTGTGTTTCAGAGAGATGTACCTCATCTGGGTATAGATTGTGCTCCTGCGGATGATCAAGTCTGTGTTATATTGAGCATTGACAGAGTGGCAGTAATGTTTGCAGAAGCTGCATAATCTCTGATTCCTCACTAGAGTTTGGAGGAAGAGGAAGTGATAGCTGGCGATGGAAATAACTGGGAAGCGTCTCTGGAGAAACTGCCACCTCTGGGCAAAATCACAAAAACGGAATCACAGGTTATTGTGTCTCCCAGGTAAGAAAATAACAGCTGAGCAAGGGGAAAGCTTCGAATAGATCCTCACCTCACACACTATCCATTGTGACTCATTTAATCTCCTTATCAGCTCATACTCTCCCACCCAATACTCCCAATCCACGGACTATTCTCAGGGGCTGTCAGGGATGGACAGAATTCTGGCCAGCGAGTGACACTCTCACTGCCTGAACATTTGTTTAAATTCCCAATAACTATTCCTCCCCACTGGACTGGGCATTGTGCATGAGAAGGGATTGGTTGGCAATCTGGTTGTGAGAGAATCCTGGGGGACAAATGGCCATAATATGGTAGAGTTCTTTGTCAAGGTGGGTAGTGGTATAATCAGTGCAGACTAGATGAGCCAAATGGCTTCCTGTGCTGTCGGGATTCTGTGAATTCAACACTCTTACTTGTGCACTCTTTTTATATTGTGTTGCACACAAACTCTTTTTATACTGTGTCTCAGCTGTTTCAGGGTCTGGTTTAAACCAGGTTACAGGAGAGATTGGCTTTTCTCTGTTTAAAAGAAACATAACTGTTGCAAATTTGGCAGCTTTTTTTTATTCATACGTAGGATATGGGCATGGCTGGCTGGGCCACCATTTGTTGTCTATCTGTAATTGCCCCTGAACTGATTGCTGTGGATGTGGAGCCACATCTAGGCCAGACTGGCTAAGGATGACAGATTTAATTCCCTAAAGGACATTAGTGAAGCAGGTGGGTTTGCCAACAGTAGGTTCATGATAAAATTCCTAGATTTTTATTAAATTCCAATTTCACTGTCTGCCGTGCTGGATTCAAACCCAGATCTCCAGAACTTTATCCTGGGTCTCTGGATTCAGCAACAACAATGTAACTCCCTGTACTCGGCTCTAAGGCAGGGGATTAACTCTTAAACTCATGCAGTTACCAAATGATTAACCTCTTTCCTCATCACAGACACCGCCCCCCCCCCCCCCCATATCCACCACTCCTTCCCTGTGTCCCCCGCCCCGCCCCCATGTCCGTGTTCCCAAACCACCCCATTCCTCATATCACTCTACCATTTGGCCCATCCTTACAACCCGATATCTTGGCCTGCTCTTGGCCCATCTCCACACCTACATGTGTGTTTTAATTGTAACTTCCCTGACATAAGCTGCATGTGCTTTTTCTCAAAGCATTCCATTCCTTACCTCCTGTTCCTTAACTTTCATCCTCATTCTTTGTTACATGTGTGAAAACCTATCAGAGATGTTTCAGCCTGTCCGCTGTAACTGCTCTGCCACAAACATATTGAAGTTGCAGAAGATGGGTTATTTTCCTATTTCTATCTGCTGTTCAAAATCAGCCTGTCCAAGCTCTTTGTTTGTTGGTGCCAGGACTCCCTTTAACTGATGTTTATCCAGTTGCTGATTTTGTCTGGTTATTATTGCCATTCTGTCCTCGGGATCGGTGGGAAACTTTATGTGACATTCCCCTAGTTGCCCTGAGCTGGGTGGGTTTGTTAGACTTTTTCACAGGGCTGGAGAAACATAAAGGGTTCATGTTCTTTATTGAGGGCCGTCCAAACTGTGAACAATGGGCCTCATCGTCATCTTCTGAAGGGGTAGCTGGAGATGGAAAATAAATGCTGGCCTGCACTGTTAAGATCCGGAGTGCTCCTTGAGGCCCACATCTTGAAACTCTACTGTCCATGTGATGCAGGGACTCCCACTGCAGTTCCAGGACTTCAATCCAGTGACAGTGAAGGAACAGCAGTATAGATCCAAGTTCAATTTATTCGCATGCATGTGCTGTGCTTGTCCTTTAGGTGATGGAGTGAGTGGATACTGAATCACGTGGTTGCTGCAAGAGTTTCAGAGCCTCATGGGGCTGCAGTTTGGACAGGCCTGTCATCTCATGTTAACACAAAATGTCCCAGAATTGTAGCAAGTCCCTCCAGCATAATATGAAAATATCTGCAGCACCCAGAAGTTAATCCTAACATTTCCTGATTTAGAGATTCATCTTTATTCTCACAAGAACTACTGAAGTCATTCTTGTTATTTCCCCCATTCAGTAAGTCAGAAAGTAGACAGCTGCGACGACCCAGGAGTACTTCACTGAAAGATCGGCACACTTCAAAGATACAAGGTGACAGAGCCGGCAGTTTCGACAGCGAGTGCTTGCCAGACTCCAGATTCAACACTCAGGTTAATCAGAATACCGGATTTCTTCCCGCACCCTTTCCGCAGTTTAGCCCCCATGTCATGGAGCCACTGTCTTGCTATGATACGGTTGCGTAGGCATCAGCCAACCTCCAGTATCTTGTCCAAGAAGCTGTCCTTAATGTCAGAGCGCACACAGTGGTACTAACCCTCACGTACAAAATATGAGCATAAGCAAGCCGTTCATTTGCTGCAGCCTGCCCCAGCATTCCGTTTCAACATTTACAACTACACCTATAATCTTAGATTCTTGTTCAGCAAACATATCAATCCACCTTAAAAATATTCAGTGACCCTGCCTCTGCTGCCTTCTGAGGCAGAGAGTTCATCTCTGCCCGAAAAGGGTGACCCCAATTTTAAAAAAGTGCCTCATTCATTCTGGAGTTGCTCATAAGAGGAACCATCCTTTCCATGCCCACCTGATCAATGTCATTCAGGATTTTATATCCTTTACTCAGGTCACCCCTCACTCTTCTAAAACTCCAGTGGAAACAAGTCCAGCCTGCCCAACCTTTCCTCATAAGACAGCTCACTTACTCAGGAATCAATCCAATAAACCTCCTCTGAACCGCCTGCAATGTCCTTCCCTAAATAGAACATAGAACATTACAGCGCAGTACAGGCCCTTCGATCCTCGATGTTGCGCCGACCAATGGAACCAATCTAATGACCCTCTAACCTAAACTATTCCAATGTTATCCATATGCCTACCCACTGACCATTTGAACGCCCTTAAAGTTGGTGAGTCCACAACTGCTGCAGACAGGGCGTACCACGCCCTTACTACCCTCTGACTAAAGAACCTACCTCTGACATTCGTCCTATAATTACCACCCCTTAATTTAAAGCTATGTCCCCTCATATTAGCCATCACCATCCGAGGAAAAAGGCTCTCACTATCCACCCTATCTAACCCTCTGATCATCTTGTATGGCTCAATTAGGTCACCTCTTAGCCTTCTTCTCTGTAGTGAAAATAACCTCAAGTCCCTCAGCCTTTCCTCATAAGACCTTCCCACCATACCAGGCAACATCCTGGTAAACCTCCTCTGCACCCTTTCCAATGCTTCCACATCTTTCTTATAATGTGGCGACCAGAACTGTACACAATACTCCAAGTGCGGCCGCACCAGAGTTTTGTACAGTTGCAACATGACCTCACGGCTCCGAAATTCAATCCCTCTACCAATAAATGCTAACACACCAGACGCCTTCTTAACAACCTTATCAACCTGGGTGCCAACTTCCAGGGGGCTACGCACGTGTACACAGATCTCTCTGCCCGTCGACGCTACTAAGAGTCCTTCCATAAGGAGACTAAAACTACACACGGTAGTCTTACCAATGTCCTATATAATACTCTTATCTTTATATTCAATTCCTCCCGTAATAAAGGACAGCGTTCCATTAGCCCCCCGATTACTTCTTGATCTGCATACTAACTTATTGTGACAGGTGCACTTGATCATCCAGATCCCTCTGCACTTTGGAATTGTGCAGCCCTTTGCCATTTAAATACTAATCTACTTTTTTTTTATCCTTCATGTTAAAGTGAACAGCTCCACATTTTGCCACATTATGTACCATCTGCCTATTCATACGAGCAATCCAAACCTGTCTATAGCCTCTTTATGTCACAAAGCCCTTTACTAATTATCTTTGTATCATCTGTAAGTTTAGCTACCATGTCTTTGCTTCCATCATCGAAGTCATTGACGTAAACTGTAAAATATTGAGGCCCCAGTGGGACTCCGCTCATCATTTCTTGCCCTTTAATAAGACCCATTTAAATATTCTTTAAAATTCATCTACATGTGGGCATCGCTGGCTAGGCCAGCATTTATTGCCCATCTCTAGTTGCCCTTGAGAAGGTGATGGTGAGCTGCCTTCTTGTGGTGTAGATACACACACAGTGCAATTAGGGAGGGAATTCTGGACTTTAACCTAGAGACAGTGAAGGAATGGCAATATATATAAGTGACTCCAGGTGGTGGTGTTCCCAGATATTTTCTACTCTTGTCCTTCAAGATGACAGTAGTTGTGGATTTGGAAGTTGCTGCCAAGGAACCTTGGTGAATTTCTTCAGTGCATCCTGTAGCTAGTACACACTGCTGCCACTGAGCGTCAGTGGTGGAGGGATTGAATGTTTGTAGATGTGGTGCCAATGAAGCAGGGCTGCTTTGTCCTGGATGGTGTCGAGCTTCTTGAGTGTTGTTGGAGCTGCACCTATCCAGGCAAGTGGGGAGTATTCCATCACACTCCTGACTTGTGCCTTGTAGATGGTGGACAGACTCTGGGGAGTCGGGAGGTGAGTTACTCGCTGCAGGATTCCTAGTATAATGATTGTGATAACTATCTCTTTAACATAGTTCAGCAGACGAGGGTCATCTGACATGAGGGATCAATGGGAACCAAGAGTGAGTGATCACCCCGAGGGCAGAGTCCTCTCTCGGATAGAGTAAATCTGGAAGCCATGTAGTAAGCCTACAAAGGCTAGAGTGACTGAATAGGCTTCAAAAAGGCAAGAACAGCCTAAGACTGCAAACCCCTGTACTTAATTTCTCTGATGGTTCCTAACAAAGTCTGAAATCTCTTAACAGCATCTGAGTGTCACTGTATAAAATATTGGCAGCATAGTAGATGAGATTGACAGCACAAACTACCTGTGAGTACCCAATTTATTGGAAGTTTGGAAATGCAGGTGCCCACCCAAGTTACTTTTCTATGGAATAGATTCAGAGAGAGTTGTCCAGGGTGGCACAGTCGTTAACACTGCTGCCTCACAACGCTAGGGATCCAGGTTCAATTCCCAGTTTGGGTCACCGTCTGTGTAGAGTCTGCACGTTCTCCCTACGTCTTTGTGGGTTTCTTCCGAGTGCTTCAGTTTCCTTCCACAGTCAGAAGATGTGCAGTTAGATGAATTGGCCACGCTAAATTGCTCCTTAGCATCAGGACGACTAGCTAGAGTAAAAGTATGGGGTTATGGGAATAGGGCCTGGGTGGGATTGTGCTTGGTGCAGACTCGATGGGTTGAATTGCTTCCTTCTGCACTGTAAGATTCTATGATTGTGAGGTCGTGCCATACTCTGAGGCACAGACAAAGTACAAACCCGGTATGGCTGATGAGTTAAACTGTTTGGAATGATAGAGAAAATTAAACTGAAGATTGATTCACCTTCAGGAGCAAGAGAAGTAAACTTGAGCTGAAGAAAGAAGGACAGTTGAGTTTGAAGTAAAAAGAAGGGGTACACCAGCTAGAAGAGGCAATGTCCAGATGTAAAGATAAAGTGAGCAGAACCTGCAGGGGATGTGGGTAGAGATTCCTGCATCGGGAGACTGCAGCCAGTGAAGATTACACTTTTGGAACACAACTAGTCCTTTAGCTGCTAGAAAGAAAGCTGAAAAGTTTTGTTTGATAGAAGCAGGTAATGGTCCCAAGTGGAGAGTGCAGCATCATAATAAAAAAAACGGCGTCAGGAGAGGAGAGAAAAACAGACATTCCAGCCAGCAAAAATACGAAAACTGCAGAAATCTTTGTGGAAATCTTTTAACACAAATGAGAAGTTAACCGTCTAAAAAGAAGCTGCACTTTCTCACCAAGACTCCCAGATGTGTAGGAAAAGCCCAGACAGAGAAACAGCAGCTTGGCAGTGAAAAGATGGAAAGTCTTAAAACAGGAGTGCATTTAAAGTTGTGCAACATTTAATGCAACAACAACGAGAAGAGAAGAGGAACAGGAAAATCTGAGAAGATTACTGACTGCTGCACTCTCCACTTGGGACCATTAGCTGCTTCTTTCAAACTAAACCACCTTTAGGAAAAAATATTGACTATTTGGTTGAAGTATGTCCCTCATTATTTTATAGACCTCTATAAGGTCACCCCTCAGCCTCTCATGCTCCAGAGAGAAAAATCCCAGTCTTTCCAGCCTCTCCTTATTAACTCAATCCATTAAGTCACAGTAACATCCTCGTAAATCTCTTCTGCACTCTTTCTAGTTTAATAATATCTTTCTGGTCGCCACATTATAAGAAAGATGTGGAGGCATTGGAGAGGGTACAGAGGAGGTTTACTAGGATGTTGCCTGGTATGGAGGGCAGGTCCTATGAAGAGAGGTTGAAGGAGTTGAGGTTGTTTTCGTTAGAAAGGAGGCGGCTAAGGGGGGATCTTATTGAAGCATATAAGATAATTAGAGGTTTGGATAGGGTGGACAGTGATAGCCTTTTTCCTAGGATGGAGAAAGCTAGCACGAGGGGACACAGCTTTAAATTAAGGGGTATGAGTTATAGGACGGATATCAGAGGTAGGTTCTTTACTCAAAGAGTGATTAGGGAGTGGAATGCCCTGCCTGCAGCTGTTGTAGATGCGCCAAGTTTGGTGGCGTTTAAGAGGTTAGTTGATAAGTATATGGATGAGAAGGGAATGGTTTAGTTAGGAGGGGCATTGCTTTTTATTTTGGTCGGCACAACATCGAAGGCCGAAGGGCCTGTTCTGTGCTGTATTGTTCTATGTTCTATGTTCTATCTTTTCTATAATCGGGTGACCGGAACGGCACACAGTATTCCAAGTGTAGCCTTACCAATGTCTTGTACAACTTCAACAAGGCAACTTCCCAACTCCTGTATTCAACGTTCTGACCAATGAAACCAAGCATTGCCGAATGCCTTCTTCACCGCTCTGTCCCCCTGTGACTCCACTTTCAGGGAGCGATGAATATGTACTCTAAGTACATTACTTAAAGGTACAGTAGTGCCACAACTCTCGATCCATCTATTGCTACTTCAGGTGAATATCAAAGTAAAGGAGAAGAGTTACATATAAGATGATTAGAGGTTTAGATAGGGTGGACAGTGATAGCCTTTTTCCAAGGATGGAGAAAGCTAGCACGAGGGGACACAGCTTTAAATTAAGGGGTATGAGTTATAGGACGGATATCAGAGGTAGGTTCTTTACTCAAAGAGTGATTAGGGAGTGGAATGCCCTGCCTGCAGCTGTTGTAGATGCGCCAAGTTTGGTGGCGTTTAAGAGGTTAGTTGATAAGTATATGGATAGAAGGGAATGGTTTAGTTAGGAGGGGCATTGCTTTTTATTTTGGTCGGCACAACATCGAAGGCCGAAGGGCCTGTTCTGTGCTGTATTGTTCTATGTCTATGTTCTATCTTTTCTATAATCGGGTGACCGGAACGGCACACAGTATTCCAAGTGTAGCCTTACCAATGTCTTGTACAACTTCAACAAGGCAACTTCCCAACTCCTGTATTCAACGTTCTGACCAATGAAACCAAGCATTGCCGAATGCCTTCTTCACCGCTCTGTCCCCCTGTGACTCCACTTTCAGGGAGCGATGAATATGTACTCTAAGTACATTACTTAAAGGTACAGTAGTGCCACAACTCTCGATCCATCTATTGCTACTTCAGGTGAATATCAAAGTAAAGGAGAAGAGTTACATATAAGATGATTAGAGGTTTAGATAGGGTGGACAGTGATAGCCTTTTTCCAAGGATGGAGAAAGCTAGCACGAGGGGACACAGCTTTAAATTAAGGGGTATGAGTTATAGGACGGATATCAGAGGTAGGTTCTTTACCCAAAGGGTGATTAGGGAGTGGAATGCCCTGCCTGCGGCAGTTGTAGATGCGCCAAGTTTGGTGGCATTTAAGAGGTTAATTGATAAGTATATGGAAGAGAAGGGAATGGTTTAGTTTGGAGGGTCATTGCTTTTTATTTTGGTCGGCGCAACATCGAAGGCCGAAGGGCCTGTTCTGTGCTGTAATGTTCTATGTTCTATAAAAAAAACAGGAGGTGGAGCTGGAATTGGCTCAGGCCTAACTGTAACTGTTGGAGGCTGAGTGCAAAATGCAGGCAGAGGTGAAAGCAGGTATATTCGATAAAGAGCTGCTCCTGTCCAAGCAGAAGACTGGGAGCTGCAGAATATAAAAGGAAGAGATTGGTAAATGAAGGCAGCCAGTTGAAGGTGTTGTGTTTGGAATGCTGGACAATGCAGCAGAAAGGAAACAGGCTGCATCCAGAACAAGATTACTGAATTGGTCATGCAGAAGAACAAATTCAATAATGTGCTGAATGAGAAAGATGCTGAATAGAAAGACCAGAAGAAATTTGATTACACAGCCTCAGTTCCAGATCACAGTACTGTGATCATTTCTTCACAAGTGACAGACAGAGATTGTGAATGAGTTGTCACAAGACTGTGTTGGATTGTGATAATGGATGTATTATAGAATAAAGTGCTTGGAGGTGATTCTCCCATCCTACTGTGCTGCTGTTGTAATGCAGACGGCTGAGAGACTCGAGCGGAGGCCATTTCACAGGCTTCCCGCTGGGTGCCACATCCCTCTCGTGTCTCTGGCAAGTGGATTTGCAGAGCTGTCAGCTCCACGCCAATTCCTGGCACAGAGCTAAATAGATTATGTAAATTTATACCTCCATTTATTGTAAATCGCATTAGAGGGTCCGGGACTGAAATCTCGGGGAGAGGAGAGGGGGGGCGTGTGATCAATCCAGGAGTGTTGAGTTGGCAGTCTGACTCTGCTAAAGTGGAGGGAGAGCCATGGAGGCTCTCCAGAGGATAGTAGCCAAGGACTGTTCCCCTTGGGCATTTCCACCTTGGCAGTGTCAGCCTGACACTGCCTAAGAGGCAAAGTGCCAATGCCCAGGCGGCATGTTAGCACTGTCCATCGATTCCTGAATGCCACAGAGTAACACCTAACCTTTTCCTTTCACAAAAGTGTACTGACACTTCCCAGTGACCTGATTTCCCATCAGTTCCCAGCTATAACCTTGTTAATATTTGATTCAACCACCTTCCCACAAGTGACACCAGGCTAACTGACCAATAGTTTCCTGTGCTGTGCCTGCCTCCTTTCTTGAATTAGAGCAGTTAGATTTGATACTTTACAGTCTGGTGGAATTGTTCCAGAATCGAATGAATTTTGGAAAATTAACACCAACTCCGGTTACTACCTCATCAGCCACCTCATTGAAGACGCGAGGATAAAGTCCAGCAGGATGTAGAGATTTGTTGGCCTGTAGCTCCCTCAGTTTGCTCAGTACACTTCCCTAGTGACTGTAATTCACCAAGTTCCTCTGTCCCTTCCACCTCCCCATTTACAGCTATTACTAGCACGAGGGGACATAGCTTTAAATTAAGGGGTGGTAGTTATAGGACGGATGTCAGAGGTAGGTTCTTTACCCAGAGGGTGGTAAAGGTATGGAATGCCCTGCCTGCTGCAGTTGTAGATGCGCCAAGTTTGGTGGCGTTTAAGAGGTTAGTAGATAAGTTTATGGATGAAAAGGGAATGGTTTAGGTTAGAGGGTCATTGCTTTTTCGTAATTGGTCGGCACAACATCGAAGGCCGAAGGGCCTGTTCTGTACTGTAATGTTCTATGTTCTATTACTGGAATGTTACTGATGTCCTCGATTGTGGAAACCAAAGCAAAATGTTTACTCATTTAATCTGCCATTTCCTTATTATCTACAATTAACTCCCCATTCTCACACTCTGATGGCTAATACTCACTTTACTCTTTACTTTTAAAATACCATCTGTATTTACATCTCTGTTACCTCTCACTTTAATTTCTTTCTCCTGATTAACCTCTTATCATTCTTTGCTTTTCTTTACATTCTGACCAATCATCTGAGCTGTCACTCATCTTTGCACAGATTGTTAATTTCTTTAACTTCTTTATTAACCATGGATGTGGCTCCTTCCCTAGGATTTTTCTTTAGAACAAAGACCAGGACCTTCAGCCCTCCAAGTCGGCACCGATCATGCTGCCCAACTGAACTAAAACCCCCCCCATCCTTAAGGTTACCAAATCCCTCTATTCCCATTCTATTCATGTACTTGTTCAGATGCCCCTTAAAACTCATTATTGTATCCGCTTCCATCACCTCCCCTGGCAGCAAGTTCCAGGCATCCACCATCCTCTATGTAAAAAAAAAACTTGCTTCGTACATTTCCTTTAAACCTTGTCTCTCACACCTTAAACCTATGCCCCCCTAATAATTGACTCTTCCATCCTGAGGAAAAAGCTTCTGACTATCCATTCTGTCCATGCCTCTCATAATCTTGTAGACTTCTGCCAGGTCTCCCCTCAATCTCTCTCGTTCCAGTGAGAACAAACCAAGTTTCTCCAACCTCTCTAGTTAATGCACTCCATGCCAGGCAACATCCTTTCTTTTCTGTTTATTCTGAAATATCCCTTTAAATCTCTGTCACTGTTTCTCTTTGATTTATCTTCTAATCTAGCATCTCAGTTCACTCTGCAGCTAGCTCGGCTTTTATACCCAAAGAGTTCCCTTATTTATGTTTAAAATTCTATTCTTAGACCCATTCTTCTCCCTTTCAAACTGAATGTAAAATTCAATTATTATCTCCAAAGTGAACATAGAACATTACAGCGCAGTACAGGCCCTTCGGCCCTCGATGTTGCGCTGACCAGTGGAACCAATCTAATGACCCTCTATCCTAAACTATTCCAGTGTTATCCATATGTCTATCCACTGCCCATTTGAACGCCCTTAAACTTGACGAGTCCACAACTGCTGCAGGCAGGGCATTCCATACCCTTACTACCCTCTGAGTAAAAATCGCACCTCTAACATCTGTCCTATAACTATCACCCCTTAATTTAAAACTATGTCCCCTCGTGTTATCTATCACCATCCGAGGAAAAAGGCTCTCACTATCCACCCTATCTAACCCTCTGATCATCTTATATGTCTCAATTAAGTCACCTCTTAGCCCCCTTCTCTCTAATGAAAATAACTTCAAGTCCCTTAGCCTTTCCTCATAAGACCTATCCATCATACCAGGCAACATCCTGGTAAACCTCCTCTGCACCCTTTCCAATGCCTCCACATCTTTCTTATAATGTGGCGTCCAAAACTGTACACAATACTCCAAGTGCGGCCGCACCAGAGTTTTGTACAGTTGCAACATAACATCTCGGCTCTGAAATTCAATCCCTCTACCAATAAATGCTTACACACTATATGCCTTCTTAACAACCTTATCAACTTGAGTACCAACTTTCAGGGATCTATGTACCTGTACACCGAGATCTCTCTGCTCGTCGACACTACTAAGAGTCCTACCATTAGCCCTATATTCTGCACACATATTACCCTTACCAAAGTGAATCACCTCACACTTTTCCACATTAAACTCCATTTGCCACCTCTCGGCCCAGCTCTGCAACTTATTTATGTCCCTCTGCAAACTGTAATGTCCATCCTCACTGTCTACAACTCCTCCAACTTTGGTATCGTCAGCAAATTTACTAACCCATCCCTCTACGCCCTCATCCAGGTCATTTATAGAAACAACAAACAACAGTGGCCCCAAAACAGATCCCTGAGGTACACCACTAGCAACAAAACTCCACGTTGAATATATTCCATCAACCACCACCCTCTGTCTTCTATCTGCTAGCCAATTCCTGATTCAATTAGCTAAATCATCCTCAATCCCATGCATCTGTATTTTCTGCAGTAGTCTTCCATGGGGAACCTTATCAAATGCCTTGCTAAAGTCCATGTACACCACATCAACTGCCTTACCCTTATCCACCTCTTTAGTCACATGAATCATTGTATGTTTGTTTTGAAGGGAAGACTGTTTTCCCACTGAGTCCATGTGGTACATCTGCTGAAATTTTAGTTTAGAGACTCAGAGATGTGACCAGTGTGATTCTTTTCTTGCATTGTATTCTGAGTGGACAGCCAGTGTGAATTGCAAAGCATTGCTCCATATTTCCTAAAGGTCAAAAGAAATGAGATTAACCTATTGTGAAGTGAAGTTACCTTAAAGATCTGAAATCACATTTTGCATTGATTTTCTGTAAATATCAATTGCAGAGCAGCAATGGAAAAAGGAATTTGCAATTTCTGACCACATCTGTCTAGGTTGCAGTGTTGGAGAGTTGGCCCAGCACCACACAGGTTGTTTATTCAGTGAGAGGAGAGTACTTTGTAATAGAACATAGAACACTACAGCTCAAACAGGTCCTTCGGCCCACGAGTTGCGCCGATCACATCTATACCTACCAATCCACAGACCTATTTATAACCCCCCATCCCATTAGTTCCCATATACTCATCCAGAAGTCTTTTAAAAGACCCCAGCGAGTTCGCCTCTACCACCTCCAACGGCAGCCGATTCCATTCATTCACCACCCTCTGAGTGAAAAACTTACCCCTAACATCCCTGCTGTATTTGCTTCCCTGTACCTTAAATCTGTGTCCTCTCGTAGTGACCATTTCAGCTCTGGAAAATAGCCTCTGAGAATCCACCCTATCTATTCCTCTCAAGATTTTATAAACCTCTATCAGGTCGCCTCTCAACCTACGTCTCTCCAGGGAGAAGAGTCCCAGCTCCCTCAACCTATCTTCATAAGGCCTGCCTCCCAATCCAGGCAGCATCCTTGTAAATCTCCTCTGCACTCTTTCAATAGCTTCTACATCCATCCTATAGTGAGGCAACCAGAACTGCGCACAATACTCCAACTGGGGTCTCACAAGGGTCTTATAGAGCTGCATCATTACCTCCTGACTCTTAAACTCTATTCCTCGATTAACGAAGGCCAGTACACCATACGCCTTCTTGACCACATCCTCCACCTGCGAGGCCGATTTAAGAGTCCTATGGACCCGGACCCCGAGATCCTTCTGCTCTACAACACAGCTAAGACTCCTACCCCTTATATTTGTACTCCTTCATCCCATTATTCTTGCCAAAATGGACACTACACATTTGTCTGCGTTGAAGTCCATCTGCCACTTCTCCACCCAATGAAGCAGCACCCACTGGGAAAGAGTTCGCTTTCCCAGCGAAGTAAATGCCTTACTTCAGCAAGGCATTTGACAAGGTCCCACATGCAAGATTTCTTGAGAAGGTGAGAGGGCATGGGACCCAAGGGGCTTTGGCCTTGTGGATCCAGAACTGGCTTGCCTGCAGAAGGCAGAGGGTGGTTGTGGATGGCTCTTTTTCTGCATGGAGGTCGGTCACCAGTGGAGTGCCCCAGGGATCTGTTCTAGGACCCTTGCTGTTTGTCATTTTCATAAATGACCTGGATGAGGAAGTGGAGGGATGGGTGGGTAAGTTCGCCGATGACACGAAGGTCGGTGGTGTTGTGGATGGTCTGGAGGGATGTCAGAAGTTGCAGCATGACATCGACAGGATGCAAGACTGGGCGGAGAAGTGGCAGATGGACTTCAACGCGGATAAATGTGTTGTCCATTTTGGCAGATCCAACGGGATGAATGAGTACACTATCAAAGGTAGGAGTCTTAGCTGTGTGGAAGAGCAGAGGGATCTTGGGGTCCGGGTCCATAAGACTCTCAAATCGGCCTCCCAGGTGGAGGATGTGGTTAAGAAAGCTTACGGTGTACTGGCCTTCATACATCGAGGGATTGAGTTCAGGAGTCAGGAGGTAATGCTGCAGCTTTATAGGACCCTTGTCAGACCACACTTGGAGTACTGTGCGCAGTTCTGGTCGCCTCACTATAGAAAGGACGTGGAAGCTATTGAAAGGGTGCAGAGGAGATTTACAAGGATGTTGCCTGGATTGGGAGGCATGCCTTATGAAGACAGTTTGAGGGAGCTGGGACTGTTCTCCCTGGAGAGACGAAGGTTGAGAGGCGACCTGATAGAGGTTTACACGATGTTGAGAGGTATAGATAGGGTGGACTCTCAGAGACTATTTCCCAGGGCTGAAATGGTTGTGACGAGAGGGCACAGATTTAAGGTGCAGGGAAGCAAGTACAGAGGGGATGCTAGGGGAAAGTTTTTCACTCAGAGGGTGGCGAGTGAATGGAATCGGCTGCCGTCGGTGGTGGTCGAGGCGAACCCGCTGGGGTCTTTTAAAAGACTTCTGGATGAGTATATGGGATCCAATGGGATTGGGGGTTATAGATAGTTCTATGGCTGTGTAGGTTTTGATGTGTTCGGCACAACCTGTGGGCCGAAGGGCCTGTTTGTGCTGTAATGTTCTATGTTCTATAAAGTAACAGCCATTATGATGGGCTGTATTGCCCCTTGCCATGCCATAGAGAACAGTGAGGAAAATCCAGGCTGAAGATCACAAGGCTTTGTGCTTTGCCTGCTCCCTGATACAACAAAGACATTCTGATATCTTTTCCCAAATAATCACTTTTCCAATACGGGAAGGGTGGACTCCAAATAAAAGATAGGTATATCACTGTAGCACGGTGGCACAATGGTTAGGATTGCTGCATCACAATGAGTTCGATTCCCAGTTTAGGTCACTGTCTGTGTGAAGTCTGCACAGTCCAAAGACATGCAGGTTAGGTTGATTGGCCATGCTAAGAAATTGCCCCTTAGTGTCCAGGGATGTGTAGGTTAGAGGGATTAGTGCATATAATATGTGGGGTTAGGGCCTTGGTGGGATTGTGGATGGTGCAGACATGATTCTCCCTGTGTCTGTGTGGGTTTCCTCCGGTTGCTGCAGTTTCCACCGAAAGACGGGCTGGTTACGGTGCATTGGTCATGCTACGTTCTCCCTCAGTGTACCCAGACAGGTGCTGGTGTGTGGCGACTAGGAGAAATTTCACAGTAATTTGATTGCAGTGTTAATGAAGTCTACTTCTAAAACTAAACATAAACTTTAACTTTTTTGTAGCCAGTTACTGTTATCACCATTTCCTCCTTTATTTGCTGCTCAGGTTCCTCGGAAATCTGTTTATGACCAACTCAACCAGATCCTGATTTCAGACGACCAGCTGCCAGAGAGCATTATCCTGGTAAACACAACAGACTGGCAGGGACAGGTAAGCAGAACTGTCGGGGACAGGTAATCACAGACTGTCGGAGACAGGTAATCACTGACTGTTCAGAGCTTGTTCAGAGAGAGGGGGCCGGGGGAAGCAAGGGAGAGCTTGTTCAGAGAGAGAGGGGCCAGGAGGAGTGAGGGAGAGCTTGTTCAGAGAGAGGGGGAGATGAGAGACAGAGATTCTGGGGGGACTGCGGGGAATCTCATACACTGTTCCACGTGTGGCTTTACCACGCCTCTGCTTATTTGCGTCAAGTTGTCACTGCTTCTGGGAGAGTGGCACAGTTTGGTTGGTTCACATCCTTTAAAAAGTGTCTGACATCTCATAACATTCAGGGCTATGGGTTAAGTGTGGGCAGATTAGGTGTGAGTTTGTAATGTTTCAGTGTTGACTTGATGGCCAGAAGAGCCTCTTCTGCACTGTCTGATTGTATGATTCGTGTACTGGAAACCTCTCACAATGGAGGACAATGTACTATTTACCTTCTATACTGCCTACTGCACCTGCATGCTTATCTTCAGTGACCCAATTCCCGCTGCACACTCCCCTCTCCCAATTTACAGCCATTCGGGTAATAATTTGCCTTCTTGTTCTTGCTTCCAAAGTGAACAACTACATTATATTGCATCTGCCATTCATTTGCCCACTCACTAAGCCTGTTCAGATCACGCTGAAGCATCTCTGTATCCTCCTCACAGCTCACCCTCCCGGCCAACTTTGTGTCACCTGTGAATTTGGAGCTAATACATTCAATTCCCTCTCCAGTCATTCGTACACATAGCGAGCAACTCGGGTCCCAGCACAGATTCCTGTAGCATCCCACTGGTTACTGCCTGCCATTTGAAAAAAGCTGTTTATTCCTAGTATAATAAAACAAAAGCAAAATACTGTGGATGCTGGAACCTGAAACTACTCTGAAACAAACACAGCTCTGACAAAGGGTCATCTAGCCTCAAATCATTGGCTCTATTCTCTCCCCACAGATGCTGTCAGACCTGCTGAGATTTTCCTGCCACTGTTTTCCAAGTGTTCTGAGTTAAAATCTTTAATAATGGATTCCAGAATTTTCCTCACCACTGATGTCAGGCTGACTGGTTTATAATTACTTTTCTCCTCACATACCTACAGAAACTTTAACAGTTAGTTTTTATGCCTCCCACAAGCTTATTCTCGTACTCTATTTTCTCTTTTAATCAGTCCCTTGGATCTCCTTTGCTGAATTCTAACCTGCTCCCAATCCTCAGCTCTGTTGTTTTTCTTGGCCATTTTGTATGCGTCACCCTTGGATCTGCCACTATTTCTAATTTCCCTTTTAAACCATGGTCTTGCCACCTGCAGCCCCTCTGAGACATCTTTGATCCTAACACCACGGCGACAACATGTCACCCTAGAGTGTCTTATCCATCAATTCTCCTTATAACTGAATCTCTGAGAACTGTTGCATTTCCACACTTTTTATTCTTTCCTTTTGCAACAAAGCCAACCATGGTGCAAATTGAGCTGTTGCTGTTTTCCCCAAGGAGGCATTTTCTCTAATAGTATCCACAGCATTTGTTTTGCAGGGGATTTCTGCACTGCCTGCCTAGTCTTCCTGTTCCTGGTAATCACCCATTTCCTCTCTCCCTGTGGAGTCTGAGCTTATGGTGTGACCGTCCCTCCATATGTGTTATCCACGATACCCTCCACCTCGCAGATGAGTGTCACCAGCTACTGTTCCAGCTCCGAAATGCAGACTGGAGACACTCCTTGGACACAGGCTGGTACTGGGCATTGGACATGTTCCTGGCTTCCACACAGACCATGAGGGGCACATCATAGCTTTTGAGTTCTCCTGCCATGACTTAGGCTAAACATTTAGAAGCAGCTTAATTTCAACGAATATCAATTACTCTGGAGTTCTTCTTCCCTGGTCCTTGTTACTACAGAATATAAAACACAAAAAAAGATCTTATTAAATTCCTTTCCTTCTTTAAAACATCCCTGAAAACACTGGTTGAACAAGCTTTTTCTCACCGGTCCTAATATCTTCTTTTGCAGCTTGTTGTTAAACTTGGTTGCATAATCACTCCCGAGAAACAATTTGAGGCAGTTTAGTTTGTTAAGGTGCTGTACAAGTTTAGAGAGTTATTTAACAGTTTGATGCAGTTTAGTGTGTTAAGAACATAGAACATAGAACAATACAGCGCAAACAGGCCCTTCAGCCCACGAGTTGCGCCGATCACATCTACCAATCCACAGGCCTATCTATAACCCCCTATCCTATTCTTTTCCATATACTCATCCAGAAGTCTCTTAAAAGACCCCAGTGAGTTTGCCTCAACAACCTCCGACGGTAGTCGGTTCCATTCACTCACCACCCTCTGAGTGAAAAACCTACCCCTGACATCTCCTTTGTATTTGCTTCCCTGCACCTTAAATCTGTGTCCTCTCGTAGTGACCATTTCAGCTCGGGGAAATAGTCTCTGAGAGTCCACCCTATCTATCCCTCTCAACATTTTATAAACCTCTATCAGGTCGCCTCTCAACCTACGTCTCTCCAGTGAGAAGAGTCCAGCTCCCTCAACCTATCTTCATAAGGCCTGCCTCCCAATCCAGGCAGCATCCTTGTAAATCTCCTCTGAACCCTCTCAATAGCCTCTACATCCTTCCTATAATGAGGCGACCAGAACTGCGCACAATACTCCAACTGGGGTCTGACAAGAGTCTTATAGAGCTGCATCATTACCTCCTGACTCCTGAACTCTATTCCTCAATTAATGAAGGCCAGTACACCGTACACCTTCTTGACCACTTCCTCCACCTGCGAGGCCGATTTAAGAGTCCTATGCACCTGGACCCCGAGATCCTTCTGCTGTACAACACAGCTAAGACTCCTATCCCTTATATTGTACTCCTTCATCCCATTATTCCTGCCAAAATGGACCACTACACACTTATCTGTGTGGAGGTCCATCTGCCACTTCTCTGCCCAGTCTTGCATCCTGTCTATGTCCCGCTGCAACTTTTGGCATCCTTCCAGACCATCCACAACACCACCGATCTTTGTATCGTCGGCAAGCTTGCTAACCCATCCCTCCACTTCCTCATCCAGGTCATTTATGAAAATGACAAACAGCAGGGGTCCCAGAACAGATTCCTGGGGCACTCCACTGGTTACCGACCTCCATGCAGAACAAGACCCATCCACAACCACTCTCTGCCTTCTGCCGGCAAGCCAGTTCTGGATCCACGAGGCCAAAGCCCCTTGGATCCCATGCCCTCTCACCTTCTCCAGAAGCCTTGCATGGGGGACCTTATCAAACGCCTTACTAAAGTCCATGTACACTACGTCCACTGCCCTTCCTTCGTCAATGTGTTCAGTCACATTTTCGAAGAACTCAACTAGGCTCGTAAGGCATGACCTGCCCTTGACAAAACCATGCTGACTATTTCTAATCAGTCCAAACTTCTCCAAATGTTCATATATCTTATCCCTCAGAAGCCTCTCCATCAGCTTACCAACCACTGAAGTCAAACTCACCGGTCGGTAATTTCCTGGACTATCCCTGTTCCCTTTCTTAAAGATAGAAACCACATCCGCAATCCTCCGGAACCTCTCCTGTTTCCATGGACGACGCAAAGATCATCGCCAGGGGCTCTGCAACCACTTCCCTCACCTCCCACAATAACCTGGGGTACATCCCATCCGGTCCCGGCGACTTGTCTATCTTGATAGAATTTAACAGGTCTAACACATCCTCTTTCCTAACATCCACATACTCAATCTTTTCTGTATGCCTCAAACCTGCAGTGCAATCTCCCAGTTCACTTTCCACCGTGAATACCGAGGCAAAGTACTCGTTAAGCACCTCTGCCATTTCTTCCGGATTCACACAGACTTTTCCCCTTCACCTTTTATAGGCCCTATCCCTTCTCTTCTCATCCTTTTACTTTTCACATATTTGTAGAAGGCCTTGGGATTCTCCTTAATCTTACCGCCAAGGCCTTCTCATGACCCCTTCTGGCTCTCCTAATTTCCTTTTTAAGTTCCCTTCTACACACCTTATACTCCTCTAGATCCCTAACATCCCCTAGCTCTCTGAACCTTTTATATACCTTTTTCTTCTTCCTAACTAGGTTCACCACTACCTTCGTGCACCACGGTTCTCACGTCCTACCAGAACCTCCTTGACTCCTCGGGACGTTGTCTTGCAGTGCCCCAGACAAACATTCCTTGAAAAACCGCCACTTTCCTTCTGTACTCTTCCCCAAGAACACCTCCTTCCAGTTTATGCGTCCAATTACATAGAACATAGAACATTACAGCACAGAACAGACCCTTCGGCCTTCGATGTTGCGCCGACCAAATAAAAAGCAATGCCCCTCCAAACTAAACCATTCCCTTCTCTTCCATATACTTATCAACTAACCTCTTAAACGCCACCAAACTTTGCGCATCTACAACAGCTGCAGGCAGGGCATTCCACTCCCTAATCACTCTTTGAGTAAAGAACCTACCTCTGATATCCGTCCTATAACTCATACCCCTTAATTTAAAGTGTGTCCCCTCGTGCTAGCTTTCTCCATCCTAGGAAAAAGGCTATCACTGTCCACCCTATCCAAACCTCTAATTATCTTATATGCTTCAATAAGATCCCCCTTAGCCGCCTCCTTTCTAACGAAAACAACCTCAAATCCTTCAACCTCTCTTCATAGAACCTGCCCTCCATACCAGGCAACATCCTAGTAAACCTCCTCTGTACCCTCTCCAATGCCTCCACATCTTTCTTATAATGTGTCGACCAGAACTGCACACAATACTCCAAGTGCGGCCGCACTAGAGTTTTGTACAGCTGCAACATGATGCTGCGGCTCCTAAATTCAATCCCCCTACCAATAAAAGCTAAGACTCCATAATCCTTCTTAACAACTTTATCCACTTGACTGCCTACTTTCAGGGATCTATTGACACATACACCAAGATCCTTCTGTTCTTCAACACTATTAAGAGCCCTACCATTAGCCCTATACTCTACACATTTATTGTTCCTGCCAAAGTGCATTACCTCACACTTTTCCACATTAAACGCCATTTGCCACCTCTCGGCCCAGCTCTGCAACTTGTCCAAGTCACTCTGTAAACTAAAACACCCCTCTTCACTATCTACCACCACCACCAACTTTAGTATCATCTGCAAATTTACTGATCCATCCCTCAATACCCTCATCCAGATCATTTATAAAAATTACAAACAGCAGGGGCCCCAAAACAGACCCCTGAGGCACACCACTCGTCACCGAATGTTTTCATATTTCCCCTTACTCCAGACGTACACCTTCCTAGCCTGCCTGATCCTATCTCTTTCCATCGCTATCGTGAAAGAGATAGAATTATGATCTCCATTCCCAAGATGCTCATCTACCGTGAGATCCGACACCTGCCCTGGCTCATTAGCGAGCACCAGGTCAAGTACAGCCTCTCTTCTTGTAGGCTTTTCCACATACTGTGTCAGAAAACCTTCCTGAACACACCTAACAAACTCCACACCATCCAAACCCCTTACCTTTGGGATATTCCAGTTGATGTTTGGGAAATTGAAATCTCCCATCACAACAACCCTGTTATTTCTACATCTGTCTAGGATCTGTTTCCCTATCTGCCCCTCAAGTTCCCTGTCGCTATTGGGCGGCCTATAGAATACACCCAGCAAAGTTATCGAACCTTTGCTGTTCCTAACTTCCACGCACAGGGACTCCATAGACATTCCCTCCCCGTCTTCCACCTTCTCTACAGCCATGACACTGTCCCTGATCAACAGTGCCACACACCTCCTCTTTTGCCCCCAACCCTGTCCCTCCTGAAGCACCTGAATCCCGGCACCTGAAGTACCCACTCCTGTCTCTGAGACAACCAAGTCTCTGTAATGGCCACCACATCACACTCCCAAGCAGCAATCCACACCCTAAGCTCATCTGCCTTATTTACTACACTCCTGACATTAAAATAGACACAGCTCAGCCCCTCAGTCAGGATATTTCCCTTTTCCACCACCTGCCTAACTCCCCTCTCAGGGTGCCTACAGTCCTTCCCTACCTGGGAACTAACCTTATTCACCGTCCCATCGATATTCCCACCGAGTTAAGGTGCTGTACAAGTTTAGAGAGTTATTTAACAGTTTGAGGCAGTTTAGTGTGTTAAGGTGCTGTACAAATACAAATATTAGTAAACAGTTGGAACTGATGTTGGATTATTTATTCCTTTATTCCAGTATCTGTACGAACGACTGCATGAGAAGAGCCAACCAATGGTCTGCACGTGCTCAATAGCAGATATCCACGCAGCCTTTAACACCATTGTTACAAGGATACAGCGATTGTAAGAAAACAGCATTAGTGTAAACTCTGGTGGCAACTCCAAAACTCTGCAGCATTGTCATGTGGCAATAGTCCCTTATCTTGTTTCACCTTTCATTAGTATCTGGAGTTAGCATGTTCTGAAATCCCCATCCTAAATCTCTCCCAAATTTCAAAACCTTCTGCAAAACTCACCTCTACAGCTGGGCTTCAGTCACTTTGAGGAGCTCTCCATCTGGCAGCCATTCCATGATGTAGAGATGCCGGTGTTGGACTGGGGTAGTAAGAACTCAGTAAGAATCTAGCAACACCAATTTTAAATCCAACCGATTTATTTGATAGTAAATTTGCGAGCTTTCTGACAAGACCAGAACATTGCATTTGACTGACGAAGACGAAAGGTCGACAGCTCGCAAATTTACTATCAAATAAATCGGTTGGATTTAAAATTGGTGTTGCTAGATTCTTACTGAGTTCTTGCCATTCCATGCCCCTGTTTATCCCTTGTAAAGCCTGTCAGTAATGTACGCAGCACAGATACAGGAGCAAGGCCCACCACCCTCTTCTGATGGTGCCTGCACAATAACTATTGCTGCTGCTTGTTAGGCTGATGGACAGCCATATCATTGACTAAAACTGAATGAGATTCACTATAGCTGATCATTGGAAAGCATGCTGGAACTCACAACAGAATGCAAAGCGCAGAGCCCATTGAGTCAGCAAACAGGCTGTTCACAAAGCAAACAGTACCACTTCATAGAGTCCCTACTTGCAGAAGGAGGCCATTCAGCCCATCAGGACTGCACTAACCGCAATCCCATCCAGGCCCTATTCACATAATCCATCATAATTACCCTGCTAAGGTTAATTTAGCATGACCAATTCACTGGACCTGCATATTTGTCAACCATTAAAATAAAATAATTATTTATTAGTTAAAATAAAAAATGCACCCAATGTCAGGAAACATCAGAGGAGACAGAAAAAGAGTAAGCCCTTCAGGTTAAGAGCCTGCACAATGTCTGTTACAACTGCGGACAGTAAACACAGACTATTTACTCAGTAAACGCGGTCTATTTATTCAGTAAATGTGGTCTATTTACTCAGTAAATGCAGTCTATTTATTCAGTAAACGCAGTCTATTTACTCAGTAAACGCAGTCTATTTATTCAGTAAACGCAGTCTATTTACTCAGTAAACGCAGTCTATTTACTCAGTAAACGCAGTCTATTTATTCAGTAAACACAGTCTATTTACTCAGTAAACACAGTCTATTTATTCAGTAAACACAGTCTATTTATTCAGTAAACACAGTCTATTTATTCAGTAAACAGTCTATTTATTCAGTAAACGCAGTCTATTTATTCAGTAAACGCGGTCTATTTATTCAGTAAACGCGGTCTATTTACTCAGTAAACACAGACTATTTACTCAGTAAACGCAGTCTATTTACTCAGTAAACGCAGTCTATTTATTCAGTAAACACAGTCTATTTATTCAGTAAACAGTCTATTTATTCAGTAAACAGTCTATTTATTCAGTAAACAGTCTATTTATTCAGTAAACGCAGTCTATTTACTCAGTAAACGCGGTCTATTTACTCAGTAAACACAGTCTATTTACTCAGTAAACACAGTCTATTTACTCAGTAAACGCAGTCTATTTATTCAGTAAACACAGTCTATTTATTCAGTAAACAGTCTATTTATTCAGTAAACAGTCTATTTATTCAGTAAACGCAGTCTATTTATTCAGTAAACGCAGTCTATTTATTCAGTAAACGCAGTCTATTTACTCAGTAAACGCGGTCTATTTACTCAGTAAACGCGGTCTATTTACTCAGTAAACACAGTCTATTTACTCAGTAAACACAGTCTATTTATTCAGTAAACGCGGTCTATTTACTCAGTAAACGCAGTCTATTTACTCAGTAAACACAGTCTATTTATTCAGTAAACGCGGTCTATTTACTCAGTAAACACAGACTATTTACTCAGTGAACACAGACTATTTACTCAGTAAACACAGACTATTTACTCAGTGAACACAGACTATTTACTCAGTGAACACAGACTATTTACTCAGTAAACACAGACTATTTATTCAGTAAACACGGTCTATTTACTCAGTAAACACAGACTATTTACTCAGTAAACGCAGTCTATTTACTCAGTAAACACAGACTATTTATTCAGTAAACACAGACTATTTATTCAGTAAACACGGTCTATTTACTCAGTAAACGCGGTCTATTTATTCAGTAAACGCGGTCTATTTACTCAGTAAACGCAGTCTATTCAGAAAATGCAGTCTATTTATTCAGTAAACGCAGTCCATTTATTCAGTAAACACAGACTATTTATTCAGTAAACACAGACTATTTATTCAGTAAACACAGACTATTTACTCAGTAAACACAGACTATTTACTCAGTAAACACAGTCTATTTACTCAGTAAACAGTCTATTTATTCAGTAAACACAGTCTATTTACTCAGTAAACACAGTCTATTTACTCAGTAAACAGTATTTATTCAGTAAACACAGTCTATTTACTCAGTAAACACAGTCTATTTATTCAGTAAACACAGTCTATTTACTCAGTAAACGCGGTCTATTTACTCAGTAAACGCGGTCTATTTACTCAGTAAACACAGTCTATTTATTCAGTAAACACAGTCTATTTACTCAGTAAACGCAGTCTATTTACTCAGTAAACGCAGTCTATTTACTCAGTAAACGCAGTCTATTTACTCAGTAAACGCGGTCTATTTACTCAGTAAACGCGGTCTATTTACTCAGTAAACGCGGTCTATTTACTCAGTAAACACTGTCTATTTGCTCAGTAAACACAATCTATTTATTCAGCACACAGTCTATTTACTCAGTAAACACAGTCTATTTACTCAGTAAACTAGAAAGGTTGGGGAGAGGGAATCGAGATGAGGTGACTGGGAGCGATGAGGTTAGCTCCCAAGTGGAGAAGGATTATAGACAGTATGAGAGGGAGGTTAGACAGGTGATGGAGAAGGGAAGCACCCAGATTGAGGGTCTGAGGTGTGTCTTTTTTAATGCCGGGAGTGTAGTGAATAAAGTAGATGAGCTCAGGGCCTGGATTGCTCCTTGGAAATGTGATGTGGTGGCCATTACAGAGACTTGGATGTCTCAGGGATAGGACTGGGTACTTCAGGTGCCAGGATTCAGATGCTTCAGGAAGGACACTGAGGGAGGTAGAAGAGGTGGGGGAGTGGCACTGTTGATCAGGGACAGTGTCACAGCTGTGGAGGGACTGTCTATGGAGTCTCTGTGGGTGGAAGTTAGGAACAGCAAGGGGTTGAAAACTTTACTGGATGTTTTTTATAGGCCCCCCAATAGTGACAGGGAAGTTGAGGTGCAGATAGGGAAACAGATCCTAGAGAGATGTAGAAATAACAGAATTATCGTGATGGGAGACTTTAATTTCCCAAACATCAACTGGAATGTCTCCAGGGTAAGGGGTTCGGATGGTGAGGAGTTTGTTAGGTGTGTTCAGGAGGATTTCCTGATACAGCACGTGGATAAGCCTACAAGAGGAGAGGCTGTACTTGACCTGGTGCTGGCTAATGAACCAGGACAGGTGTCGGATCTCACGGTAGGACAGCATCTCGGGAATGGTGATCATAATTCTATCTGTTTCACGATAGCATTGGAAAGAGATAGGATCAGGCAGGATAGGAAGGTGTTTATCTGGAGTAGGGGGAAATATGAAATCATTAGGCAGGAAATTGGAAGAGTAAACTGGAAGGTGGTGTTCTTGGGGAAAAGTACTGAAGGAAGGTGGCGGATTTTCAAGGAATGTTTGACTGGAGCTCTGCACGACAATGTTCCGGTGAAACAAGAAGGTTTTGGTAGGTCAAGAGAACCATGGTGCACAAAGGTTGTGATGAACCTAGTTAGGAAAAGAAAGTTGTACAATAGGTTTAGGAGCTATAGGATGTTAAGAATCAAGAGACTTATAAGACTTGTAGAAGGGAGCTTAAAAAGGAAATTAGAAGAGCCAGAAGGGGTCACGAGAACGCTTTGGTGGGTAGGATTAAGGAGAATCCCAAGGCATTCTATAAATATGTGAAGACTAAAAGGATGAGAAGAGAAGGGATAGGGCCTATAAAAGGTGAAGGGGGAAAAGTCTGTGTGGAATCAGAAGAAATGGCAGAGGTGCTTAACAAGTACTTTGCCTCAGTATTCACAGTGGAAAGTGATCTGGGGGGCTGTACTGCAGGATTGCAGCAAACTGAAAAGATTGACTATAAGGACATTAAGAAAGAGGAGGTGTTGGAACTGTTAAATTCCATCAAGATAAATAAGTCACCAGGTCTGGATGGGATGTATGCCAGGTTACTGTGGGAGGTGAGGGATGTGATCGCAGAGCCCCTGGCGATGATCTTTGCGTCGTCGGTGGAGACGGGAGAGGTTCCAGAAGATTGGAGGATTACAGATGTGGTCCTATTTTCAAGAAGGGGAATAGGGATAACCCGGGCAATTACTGACCAGTGAGTCTGACCTCAGTGGTCGGTAAGTTGATGGAGAGGATTCTGAGAGATAGGATTTATGAGCATTTAGAGAAATTCAATATGATCAGGAATAGTCAACACAGCTTTGTTAAGGGCAGATCGTGCCTTAAGCACTTAGTTGAGTTCTTCGAAAATGTGACTGAACACATTGACGAAGGAAGTGCAGTGGACGTCGTTTACGTGGATTTCGGTAAGGCATTTGATAAGGTTCCCCATGCAAGACTTCTTGAGAAGATGAGAGGGCATGGGATCCAAGGGGCTTTGGCCTTTTGGATCCAGAACTGGCTTGCCTGCAGAAGACAGAGATTGGTTGTGGATGGGCCTTCTTCTGCATGGAGGCCACTCACCAGTGGAGTGCCCCAGGGATCTGTTCTTGGACCCTTGCTGTTTGTCATTTTCATAAATGACCTGGATGAGGAAGTGAAGGGATAGGTTAGCAAGTTTGCCTACAATACAAAGGTTGGCGGTGTTGTGGATAGTCTGGAGGGATGTCTGAAGTTGCAGCGAGACATAGATAGGATGCAAGACTGTGCGGAGAAGTGGCAGATGGACTTCAACACGGATAAATGTGTGGTGGTCCATTCTGGCAGGACCAATGGGATGAAGCAGGATAATATCAAGGGTAGGAGTCTTGGCAGTGTTGAGGAGCAGAAGGATCTTGGGGTCCGGGTCCATAGGTCTCTTAAATCTGCCTCGCTGGTGGAGGATGTGGTCAAGGAGGCATATGGTGTACTGGCCTTCGTTAATAGAGGAATTGAGTTTAGGAGTCAGGAGGTAACGCTGCAATTTTATAAGATCCTTGTCAGACCCCACTTGGAGTACTGTGTGCAGTTCTGGTCGCCTCACTACAGGAAGGATGTGGAAACTATTGAGAAGGAGCAGAGGAGATTTACAAGGATGTTGCCTGGATTGGGGGGCATGCCTTATGAAGACAGGTTGAGGGAGCTGGGACTGTTCTCCCTGGAGAGACGAAGGTTGAGAGGCGACCTGATAGAGGTTTACAAGAGGTTGAGAGGAATAGATAGGGTGGACTCTCAGAGACTATTTCCCAGGGCTGAAATGGTCACTACGAGAGGACACAGGTTAAAGGTGCTGGGGGGTAAGTACAGAGGGGATGTTAGAGGTAAGTTTTTCACTCAGAGGGTGGTGAGTGAATGGAATCGGCTGCCATCAGTGGTAAAGGTGAACTTGCTGGGGTCTTTTAAGAGACTTCTGGATGAGTACAGGGGATTGGGAGTTATAGATAGGTCTATGGCCTGGTAAGTATAAATATAATCTGCACAACGTGTGGGCCAAAGGGCCTGTTTGTGCTGTAGCATTCTATGTTCTAAGCGCAGTCTATTTACTTAGTAAGCGCAGTCTATTTACTCAGTAAGCGCAGTCTATTTACTCAGCACACAGTAAGCGCAGTCTATTTACTCAGCACACAGTAAGCGCAGTCTATTTACTCAGCACACAGTAAGCCACAACCACACACAAACCACAACCACACACAAACGCAGTCTATTTACTCAGCACACAGTAAACGCAGTCTATTTACTCAGCACACAGTAAACGCAGTCTATTTACTCAGCACACAGTAAACGCAGTCTATTTACTCAGCACACAGTAAACACAGTCTGTGTACTCAGCACACAGTAAACACAGTCTATGTACACAGTAAACACAGTCTATTTACTCAGTAAATAGAATCTATTTACTCAGGAAACACAACACACACACACACACACACATCAGGTACACATGGATATATACACAGATATACAAAGATGTCCATGCATACCCTCACACGCGCACACAACCTTTCACGTAAACAATACGACACACAGATACTCATGCACAGATGTGCGCACACTCTCATGCAAAGCACACACACTTTCTCTAAGGAAAATATACTTAGATGCACATATACATTCACATGTATATAAATATGTGTAGGCACACTCATTTGCATACAAGTACAAACACGCACGCATGCACACGTAAGTGTATATGCATACATATACATACATACAAACAAAATATACACACAAACACACACATACATATAAACATATGCACAGGCAAAAACACACATGTAAATGCACATACTAGCACATACTTAACACAAATACACAAACTTTCTACTTTAAGATAAGCACAGATATGTGTGTTCACTGATACCATTCCATTTCTCCCTCCCTGTGGACTTCCACCCTGGCTAATGTCTGATAAATTGTGTACAGTCCTGTCATTGAAATGTGTAGTTTTGAAGTGTGGAGCTTGCAGGAGATTCTCTCTCACACTTTCACCTCCCATCTTGTCTTGTTGCAGCTGTAACTGTAACTCACAGATGCCTCCTCCAGTCAAAGTGGCAGTGGCTGGGGATCAGAGCTTCCTTAGCACCATCCTGAGGTTCTTTGTTGAGCAATTGGCAAGCAAAACCCCCGACTGGCTGAATTATATTCGCTTCCTGATCATCCCTCTAGGTAAGTTTATCACTGGGTGATCTGGCAATGTTTGTAGCTGTGGCACCATAAAACCATACAATCCCTTCAGTGCAGCAGGAGACCACTCAGCCCATCGAGTCTGCACTGACTCTGTTACCCAGGTTCACCCCCTTGCCTTACCCCCATAACCCCATATATTTATCCCTGTACTCCACCTAACCTGCACATCATGGGATGCTGAAGGAGAATTTAGCATGGCCAATTCTCCTAACCTGCATATTTTTGGATTGTTCATAAGATATAGGAGCAGAATTAAGCTTTTGGCCCATCGAGTTCACTCCATCATTCGATCAAGGCTGACATGCTCCTCATCCCCATTTTCCTGCCTTTTCCCCATAACCCTTCAACCTATTACCAATTAAAAACCTGTCTAACTCACTCTCCCAGCATCCACTGCACTTTGGGGTAGAGAATTCCACAGATTCACAGTCCTCAATCTAGTGAACCTCCTCTGAACTGCCTCCAATGCCACTAAATCTTCCCTCAAACAAGGGGACCAAAACTGCACAATACTCCAGATGCACCCTCACCAACACCTTGTATAGTTTAAACAATACTTCCTTAACTTTATATTCTATTCAAAAAGATCAAAGAACAGTACAGCACAGGACCGGGCCCTTCAACCCTCCAAGCCTATACCAATCATTATCTAGCTAAATCAACCACTAATATCTCTTTATTCCCTGTTTGTTTGTATGTCTATCAAGATAAATTTTAAATGTGGCTAACATATCTGCCTCAACCACCTCACTTGGCAGTGTATTCCAGGCCCCCACCACCCTCTGTGTAAAAACTTGCCCTGCACATCTCCATTGAATCTTTCTCACCTTATCTTGAACTTGTGTCCCCTTGTAATTGTCATTTCTGCCCTGGGAAAAAGCTTCCAACTGTTTACCCTATCTATACCCCTCCTAATTTTATAAACTTCGATCAGGTCACCCCCTCAGCCTCCGCCATTCCAGGGAGAACAAATCCAGTTTCTCCAACCTCTCCTCATAACTATGCCGTCCATACCAGGTAACATTCTGGGAAATCTTTTCTGTACCCTCTCCAAAGTCTCTTGTCCTTGTGGTAGTGTGGTGACCAGAATTGGACACAGTATTCCAAATGCGGCCTAACCAATGTTTTATATAACTGTAACATAATTTGCCAACTTTTATACTTGATGTCCCGTTGATGACGACAACATGCTGTATGCTTTTTTCACCACTTTTCCCACCTGTGCTGCCACTTTTAAGGATCTGTGGACCTGAACTCCCAGATCAATCTGTGTCTATGCTCCTAAAAGTTTATCCCTGAAAGTTGGCAATCAAGCCGATAAGGTTGTTAAGAAGGCATACGGAGTCTTAGCTTTTATTGGTAGGGGAATTGAATTTTGGAGCCGCAACATCATGTTGCAACTGTACAAAACTCTAGTGCGGCCGCACTTGGAGTATTGTGTACAGTTCTGGTCCCCGCATTATAAGAAAGATGTGGAGGCATTGGAGAGGGTACAGAGGAGGTTTACCAGGATGTTGCCTGGTATGGAGGGCAGGTCTTATGAAGAGAGGCTGAGGGATTTGAGGTTGTTTTCGTTAGAAAGGAGGCGGCTAAGAGGAGACCTTATTGAAACATATAAGATGATTAGAGGTTTAGATAGGGTGGACAGTGATAGCCTTTTTCCTAGGATGGAGAAAGCTAGCACGAGGGGACATAGCTTTAAATTAAGGGGTGGTAGTTATAGGACAGATGTCAGAAGTAGGTTCTTTATCCTGAGGGTGGTAAGGGTATGGAATGCCCTGCCTGCTGCAGTTGTAGATGCGCCAAGTTTGGTGGCGTTTAAGAGGTTAGTAGATAAGTTTATAGATGAAAAGGGAATGGTTTAGGTTAGAGGGTCACTGCTTTTTCTTAATTGGTCGGCACAACATCGAAGGCCAAAGGGCCTGTTCTGCGCTGTAATGTTCTATGTTCTAATGGTTCTGCCATTTACTTTGTAGCTCCGCCGCCGCCCCCCCCCCCTTCCCCCCCACCCCCGAATTGGATCTACCAAGATGCATCATCTCGCATTTGTCTGTATTAAAGACCAGCTGCCATTTCTCTGCCCAATTTTCCAGCATACCTATATCCTGTTGAATTCTCTGACAATCTTCATCATTATCCGCAACTCTGCCAAGCTTAGTATCATCCGCAAACTTGCTAATCAGACCAGCCACATTTTCTTCCAAGTCATTTTGCTATATTAGAAACAGCAGAGACCCCAGCACTGATTCCTGCGAAAAACCACTAGTTACAGACTTCCATTTAGAAAAACACCCTTCCACTCAGAAAAACACCCTTCCACTGCCACCCTCTGTCTTCTATGGCCAAGATGTAAAGATGCCGGCGTTGGATTGGGGTGGTAAGAACTCAGTAAGAATTTAGCAACACCAATTTTTAATCCAACCGATTTATTTGATAGTAAAATTGCGAGCTTTCAACACTCCGTGTCTTCCTCAAGCAAATGCAGTGTTCTGGTCTGCAATAGCACATATTAGCACAGACAGTCAGAGATTGCTGATTAGAATGCGAATCCTTACATCTAACCTGCTATTCAAGTGTTAAAGTGGCTAACAATGTGTGTGAAGGGAATCCTGAGCATTGATTAGAGAATTGTGTATTTTTTCCAGACAGAACAGTAAGTGAGGTTTTTTGCTAACCCAAGCAAGTTACGGGGGTTACAGATAGTGTGTCATGAAGCCAAGATCCCTGTTAAGACCGTCCTCATGTGTGCGGAGCTTGGCTATCAGTCTCTGTTCAGCGACTCTGCGCTTTCGTGTATCACGAAAGCCCCCTTGAAGAACATTTACCCGCAGGTCGGAGGCCGAATGCCCATGACTGCTGAAGTGTTCGCCCACAGGAAGGGAACTGTTTTGCCTGGTGATTGCTGAGCGATGCTCATTCATCCGCTGTCGTAGTGTCTGCATGGTCCCCCCAATATACCATGCTTTGGGACATCCTTTCTTGCAACGTATTAGGTAGACAACGTTGGCCGAGTTGCAAGAGTATGTACCGTGCACCTGGTGAATGGTATCCTCACGTTTGATGATGTTGTCCATGTCTATGATCCGGCATGTCTTGCCGAGGTTGCTGTGGCAGGGTTGTGTGGTATTGTGGTCACTGTTCTCCTGAAGGTTGGTTAGTTTGCTGCGAACAATGATCTGTTTGAGGTTGTGCGGTTGTCTGAAAGCAAGAAGTGGGGGGGTGGGGATGGCCCTAGCAAGATGTTCATCGTCATCAATAATATGTTGAAGACTCCGGAAAAGATGTCGTAGCTTCTCCGCTTCGGGGAAGTACTGGACAACAAAGGGTACTCTGTCCACCGTGTCCCGTGTTCGTCTTCTGAGGAGATCAGTGTGGTTTATCGTTGTGGCACGTTGGAACTGTCGATCGATGAGTCGAGCGCCATATCCTGTTCTCACGAGGGCATCCTTCAGTGTCTGGAGGTGTCTGTCCCGATCCTCCTCATCTGAGCAAATTCTGTGTATACGGAGGGCTTGTCCATAGGGAATGGCTTCTTTAACGTGTCTCGGGTGGAAGCTGGAGAAGTGGAGCATTGTGAGGTTGTCTGTCGGTTTTCGGTACAGTGAGGTGCTGAGGTGACTGTCCTTGATGGAGATGTGTGTGTCCAAGAATGCAACTGATTCTGGAGAATAGTCCATGGTGAGTCTGATGGTGGGATGGAACTTGTTGACATCATCATACAGTTGTTTCAATGATTGTTCACCATGAGTCCAAAGGAAAAAGATGTCATCGATGTATCTAGTAGATAACATTGGTTGGAGATCTCGTGTGGTGAAGAAGTCTTGTTCGAACCTGTGCATGAAGATGTTGGCATACTGAGGTGCGAATTTGGTCCCCATGGCTGTTCTGTGTGTCTGGATGAAAAGCTGATTGTTGAAGGTGAAGACATTGTGGTCCAAGATGAAGCGGATAAGTTGTAAAATTGCATCCAGAAACTGACAGTTGTTGGCATTGAGTACTGAGGCAGTTGCAGCAATGCCATTGTCGTTGGGGATGTTGGTGTAGAGCGCCGAGACATCCATTGTGACAAGGAGTGTCCCTGGTTCTACTGCTCCATGTGTGCTGAGTTTCTGTAGGAAGTCCGTAGTGTCAAGACAAAAGCTGGGGGTTCTTTGTACGATGGGTTTCAGGATGCCCTCGATATAGCCGGAGAAGTTCTCACACAGGGTCCCATTGCCCGATACGATGGGATGGCCGGGTATGTTTGCCTTGTGTATCTTTGGGAGGCAGTAGAGATCTCCAATTGCAGGGAGTACGTGGAATGAGAGCCCAGAGGGTGTTCTGAAGGTCCGGATCAAAGGTTTTGATCAGAGTGTTGAGTTGACGAGTGTGTTCTTTGGTCGGATCTGCTGGTAACTGTCTGTAGTGTTTCTCATTGTTTAGTTGTCGGTACACTTCCCAACCTTCCAAAACCAAACTACCCAACCTTCAGGAGAACAGTGACCACAATACCGCACAACCCTGCCACAGCAACCTCTTCAAGACATGCCGGATCATAGACATGGACAACATCATCAAACGTGAGGATACCATTCACCAGGTGCACGGTACATACTCTTGCAACTCGGCCAACGTTGTCTACCTAATACGTTGCAAGAAAGAATGTCCCGAAGCATGGTATATTGGGGAGACCATGCAGACACTACGACAGCGGATGAATGGGCATCGCTCAACAATCACCAGGCAAAACAGTTCCCTTCCTGTGGGCTAACACTTCAGCGGTCATGGGCATTCGGCCTCCGACCTGTGGGTAAATGTTCTTCAAGGGGGCTTTCGTGATACACGACAGCGCAGAGTCGCTGAGCAGAGACTGATAGCCAAGCTCCGCACACATGAGGACGGTCTTAACAGGGATCTTGGCTTCATGACACACTATCTGTAACCCCCGTAACTTGCCTGGGTTAGCAAAAACCTCACTTACTGTGCTGTCTGGAGAAAATACACAATTCTCTAACAATGCTCAAGATCCCCTTCACACACATTGTTAGCCACTTTAACACTTGAATAGCAGGTTAGATGTAAGGATTCGCATTCTAACCAGCAATCTCTGACTGTCTGTGCTGATGTGTGCTATTGCAGACCAGAACACTGCATTTGCCTGAGGAAGACACGGAGTGTTGAAAGCTCGCAATTTTACTGTCAAATAAATCGGTTGGATTAAAAATTGGTGTTGCTAAATTCTTACTGAGTTGTATGGCCAAGCCAGTTCTGAATCCATCTAGCTAGTTCACCCCAATCCCATGAAATTTAATGTTTTACGCAAGTCTGCCATGAGGGACTTTGTCAAATATTTTATACTAAAATCCATTTAGGCATCATGCAGAACCCTTCCCTTGTCAATCATTTTTGTTATCTCCTCAAAAAACTCAATTAAGTTGGTGACAAATGATCTTCCACATTCAGAACCATGCTGTCTGTCACTAACAACACCATTCAGTTCCAAATGTGTATTGCTAAGAATTTTCTCCACAGCTTCCCTATCACTGATATCAAGCTCACTGGTCTATAATTATTCACGTTATCCTTGCTATCTTTCTTAAATAACATCACAACATTAGCTATCCTCCAATCATCCGTTACCTCATCAGTAGCTAACAAAGAAATAAACATCTCTGTTAGAGATCCAGCAATTTCTTCCCTTGTCTGTCTCAGTAATCTGGGTATTCACTGTTGAGAAAAGCATGGATATTGGGGAACTTGGGGAAATAAATAGTGATGTCTTGAGGAGCGTACACATTACAGAGAAAGAGTTCCTGGAACTCTAACAGCTCATCAAGGTAGATAAATCCCTGGGACCTGATGAAGTGTATTCCAGGACACTGTGGGAGGCTAGGGAGAAAATTGTGGGTCCCCTAGCCAAGATATTTAAATCATCGATAGTCACAGAAGAGGTGCCCGAAGATTGGAGAGTGACAAATGTTGTGCCTTTGTTTAAAAAGGGTTGCAGGGAAAAGCCTGGGAACTACAGGCCAGTGAACCTCACATCTGCGGTGGGTAAATTGTTGGAAGGTATTTTGAGAGACAGGATCTACAGGCATTTAGAGACTCAAGGACTGATTAACATAGAACATAGAGCACTACTGCACAAACAGGCCCTTTGGCCCACAAGTTGTGCTGATCATATCCATACCTACCAGGCCATAGAACTGTCTGTAACTCCTAATCCCATTAAATCCCATGTACTCATCCATAAGTCTTTTAAAAGACCCCAGTGAGTTTGCCTCTACTGCTACCCTCGACAGCCGATTCCACTCACTCACTACCCTCTGAGTGAAGACTTACCCCTAACATCTCCCCTGTACTTGCCCCCCCAGCACCTGAAACCTGAGTCTTCTCGTAGCAACCATTTCAGCCCTGGGAAATAGCCTCCAAGAATCCACCTTATCTGTACCTCTCAATATTTTATAACCCTCTATCAGGTCGCCTCTCAACCTTTGTCTCTCCAGGGAAAAGAATCCCAGCTCCCTCAACCTATCTTCATAAGGCATGCCTCCCAATCCAGGCAACATCCTTGTAAATTTACTCTGCACTCTCTCAATAGCCTCTACATCCTTCCTATAGTGAGGCAATCAGAACTGCGCATAGTACTCCAAGTAGGGTCTAACAAGGGTCTTACAAAATTGGAGCATTACATCCCGACTTCTAAACTCAATCCCACAATTATTGAAGGCCAGTAGACCATACACCTTCTTAACCACGTCCTCCACCTGCAAGGTCCTTCTGCTCCTCAACACTGCTCAGAGTCTTACCCTTGATATTGTACTCCTTCATCCCATTGGTCTTGCCAAAATGGACCACTACACATTTATCCACATTGAAGTCAGTCTGCCACTTCTCTGCCCATTCTTGCATCCTATCTATGTCATGCTGCAACTTCTGACAATCCTCCAGACTATCCACAACACCACTAATCTTTGTATCGTCAGCGAACTTACTAACCCATCCCTCCACTTCCTCATCCAGGTCATTTATGAAAATGTCAAACATCAGGGGTCCCAGAACAGATCCCTGGGGCACTCGACTGGTGACCGATCTCCATGCAGAACAAGACCCATCTACTCTGCCTTCTGCAGGCAAGCCAGTTCTGGATCCACGAGGCCAAAGCCCCTTGGATCCCATGCCCTCTCATCTTCTCAAGAAGCCTTGCATGGGGGACCTTATCAAATGCCTTGCTGAAGTCCATGTAAACCATGTCCATTGCTCTTCCTTCATCAATGTGTTCAGTCACATTTTCAAAGAACTAGGCTCGTAGGGCACGACCTGCCCTTGACAAAGCTGTGTTGACTATTTCTGATCATACTAAACTTCTCTAAATGCTCATAAATCCTGTCCCTCAGAATTCTCTGCATCAACTTACCAACCACTGAAGTCAGACTCACCGGTCGGTAATTTCTCTCGCTATCCCTGTTATCTTTCTTGAAAATAGACACCTCGTCTACAATCCTCCTGGAACCTCTCCCGTCTCCATCGACGGCACAAAGATTATCACCAGGGGCTCTGCGATCACTTCTTTCACCTCCCATAGTAACCTGGGGTACATCCCATCCAGACCTGGCGACTTATCTATCTTGATAGAATTTAAAAGTTCCAACACATCTTTCTTAACGTCCACATACTCAATCTTTTCAGTTTGCCGCAATCCTGCATTATAACCCCCCAGATCAACCCCCCCACTTTCCGCTGTGAATACTGAGGCAAAGTACTTATTAAGCACCTCTGCCCATTTCTTCTGGTTCCACACAGACTTTTCCCCCTTCACTTTTCATAGGTGCTATCCGTTCACTTCTCATAAGAACATAAGAAATAGGAGCAGGAGTCGGCCATCCAGCCCCTCGAGCCTTCCCCGCCATTCAATAAGATCATGGCTGATCTGTAGTGGTTCAGTTCCACTTTCCCGCTTTCTCCCCGTAACCCTTAATTCCATTGTCAATTAAAAACCTATCACTCTTGACTTAAATATATTCAGCGAGGAAGCTTCCACCATCTCATCAGGCAGAGAATTCCAAAGATTCACCACCCTCTGCATGAAGAAACCCCTCTTCAACTCCAATATTAACCTCACCCCCGCGCCCCCCCCCCCAAACTTGAGGCTATACTCTCTAGTCCTGCTATCTTTGCTAAGCGGGAAGAGTCTCTCAATCTCTACCCTATCCATCCCCTTCATTATCTTATACGTCTCTATAAGATCCTCTCTCAGCCTTCTAAACTCTAAAGAGTACAAACCTAGCCTATTTTCAGTCTCTCCTCATAATCCGACGCCCTCATCACCAGTATCAGCCTAGTAAACCTTCTCTGCACTCCCTCCAAGGCCAATATATCCTTCCTCGAATGCGGCGACCAAAACTGCACACACTACTCCAGCTGTGGCCTCATCAGTGCCCTGTACAGCTGTAACAGAACCTCCCTACTTTTATATTCTATCCCCCTCGCTATAAAGGCCAACATGGCATTTGCCTTCTTGATCACCTGCTGCACCTGCATACTGTACAAGGACCCCCAGGTTCCTCTGTACTGTTACATGCTGCAGCTTTTCTCCATTTAAATAATAATCCTTCCTACCATTATTCCTACCAAAGTGGATAACCTCACACTTGCTAACATTATACTCTATCTGCCAGGTCCTCGCCCACTCACTCAATCTATCCAGATCCCTCTGCAGGTTTTCCACACTCTCCACACAATTTGCTTTTCCACTCATCTTCGTGTCATCAGCAAATTTCGTCACCCTGCACTCAGCCCCTTCCTCCAGATCATCTATGTAAATGGTAAATAGTTGAGGCCCCAGCACCGAACCCTGGGGCACTCCACTAGTCACCAGCTGCCAATCAGAATACAACCCATTAATACCTACCCTCTGCTTCCTATTAGACAACCAATCCTCTATCCAGTCTAACACCCTACCCCCGACTCCCTGCACCCTAACCTTCTGCAGGAATCTTTTGTGAGGCACCTTATCAAACACTTTTTGGAAATCCAAAAACACCACATCCACCGGTTCCCCTCTATCTACCGCACTAGTCACTTCCTCATTGAACTCCAATAAATTCATCAAACACAACTTCCCCTTAACGAATCCGTGCTGCGTCTGCCTGATCAAACAGTTCATATCCAGGTGCCTCATTATTCCTGCTTTGACGACAGATTCAAGCATTTTTCCGACTACAGACGTTAAACTAACCGGCCTATAATTCCCTGCCTCCTGTCTGCTTCCTTTTTTAAACAGCGGCGTAACATTAGCTGTTTTCCAATCTTCCGGCACTTACCCGGAGTCCAGCGAATTCTGAAAGATAATTACCAGGGCATCTGCTATCATCTCTGCCATTTCCTTCAGGACCCTGGGATGCATTCCATCCGGTCCCAGGGACTTATCTGCCCTCAGCCCCGTTAGCCTATCAAACACTACCTCTCTAGTGACTGTAATCTCATCAAGGACCTCATCTCCTACCACCCTTCTATCCTTAATTTCACGCAAGTTATTTACATCCTCCTCCGTAAAGACCGAGACAAAAAACTAATTCAAGGTTTCAAGGATCCTTATCGTCCACCATTAAACCACCCTCTCATCCTCCAACAGTCCTACATTAACTCTGGCCATCCTCCTGTTCTTTATATACTGATAAAAAACTCTTACTATCCTTTTTGATGTTTCAAGCTAGTTTAGCCTCATATTCCATCTTTCCTTTTTTAATCACCTTTTTAGTTGCTCTCTGCTGTTGTTTGAAACTTTCCCAATCTTCCGGTTGCCCACTATTTTTAGCCGTTCTGAACGCCTCAGCTGTTGATTTAATACTCTCCTTAATTTCCCTGGAGAACCACGGCTGATTTTCCCTTGTCCTCCAGTCCTTCTTCACCATTGGAATATATTTTTGCTGAGTACCGAGAAAGATCTCTTTAAAAATCCTCCACTGTTCCTCAGCCGTGCTACCAACCAGCGTACTCCTCCAATCTACAGTCGCCAATTCCTCTCTCATAGAACATGGAACACTACAGCACAAACAGGCCCTTCAGCCCACGAGTTGCGCCGATCACATCTATATCTACCAATCCACAGATCTGTCTCAAACCCCCTATCCCATTCGTTCCCATATACTCATCCAGAAGACTTTTAAAAGACCCCAGCGAGTTTGCCTCTACCACCTCGGATGGCAGCCGATTCCATTCACTCATCACCCTCTGAGTGAAAAACTTACCCCTAACATCCCCTCTGTATTTGCTTCCCTGCACCTTAAATAGAACATTACAGCGCAGAACAGGCCCTTCAGCCTTCGATGTTGTGCCGACCAATTAGGAAAAAGCAATGACCCTCTAACCTAAACCATTCCATTTTCGTCCATAAACGTATCTACTAACCTCTTAAACGCCACCAAACTTGGCGCATCTACAACTGCCGCAGGCAGGGCATTCCATACCCTAACCACCCTCTGGGTAAAGAACCTACCTCTGATATCCGTCTTATAACTACCACCCCTTAATTTAAAGCTATGTCCCCTCGTGCTAGCTTTCTCCATCCTAGGAAAAAGGCTATCACTGTCCACCCTATCTAAACCTCTAATCATCTTATATGTTTCAATAAGGTCTCCTCTTAGCCGCCTTCTTTCTAACGAAAACAACCTCAAATCCCTCAGCCTCTCCTCATAAGACCTGCCCTCCATACCAGGCAACGTCCTGGTAAACCTCCTCTGTACCCTCTCCAATGCCTCCACATCTTTCTTATAATGCGGGGACCAGAACTCTACACAATACTCCAAGTGCGGCCGCACTAGTAAATCTGTGTCCTCTCGTAGTGACCATTTCAGCTCGGGGAAATAGTCTCTGAGTGTCTACCCTATCTATTCCTGTCAACATTTTATAAAACTTTATCAGGTCACCTCTCAACCTACATCTCTCCAGTGAGAAGAGTCCCAGCTCCCTCAACCTATCTTCATAAGGCCTGCCTCCCAATTCAGGCAGCATCCTTGTAAATCTCCTCTGCACTCTTTCAATAGCCTCTTCATCCTATCATAGTCCTCTCTGTTCAAGCATAGTACACAGGTCTGGGACGCTACTACCTCATCCTCCATCTGCATCATAAATTCTACCATACTATGATCACTCGTCTCTAGAGGATCCCTCACATGAATATCCCTAATTCTACCTGCCTCATCACATAGTACCAGATCCAAGATAGCTCACTCTCTCATCAGTTGCATAACATACTGTTCAAGGAACCCATCCCTTCAGCATTCCAAAAACTCCTCCTCCAGCCCACCGTGTCCGACTTGCGTCATCCTTTTACTCTTCACATATTTGTAGAACACCTTGGGATTCTCCTTAATCTTACCGACCAAGGCCTTCTCATGACCTCTTCTGGCTCTTATAATTTCCTTTTTAAGCTCCCTTCTACAAGGCTTATACTGCTCTAGATCCTTAACATCTCCTAGCTATCTGCACCTTTTGTATGCCTTTCTTTTCTTCCTGACTAGATTCATCACACCCTTTGTGCACCATGGTTCCCGCAACCTACCAAAACCTCCTTGTCTCATCGGAACATTGTCATGCAGAACTCCAGACAAATATTTCTTGAAAATCCAAGTCTTTACTGACCATGCTGCCTAATTGAACTAAAACCTCCTAGCCTTCCAGGGACCAGATCCCTCTATTCCCATTTTATTCATGTATTTGTCCAGACGCCCCTTAAAAGTCACTATCTTATCTGCTTCCAATACCTCCCCCAGCATCAGGTTCCAGGCACTCACCACCCTCTAACCCCCTTCATTATCTTGTATGTTCATAAGATCTCCCCTCAATCTACTAAACTCTAACGAGTACAGACCTAGTCTATTCAATCTCTCTTCATAAGCTAACCCCTTCATCTCTATAATCAACTTGATGAACCTTCTCTGTACTCTCTCCAAAGCCAATATATCCTTTTGCAAATAAGGGGACCAAAATTGCACACAGTACTCAGAGGGTAGTAAGGGCGTGGAATGCCTTGCCTGTAGTTGTGGACCTGCCAACTTTGAGAGTGTTCAAATGGTCGGTGGTTAGGCACATGGATAACATTGGAATAGTTTAGGTTAGAGGGTCATTAGATTGGTTCCAGTAGTTGGTGCAACTTCGAGGGCTGAAGGGCCTGTACTGCGCTGTAATGTTCTCTGTTTTAGTTGCAAGCTCTCCAGTACTCTGTACAGTTGCAGCAAGACCTCCCTGCTTTTATTCTATCCTCCTCGCGATAAAAGCCAACATTCCATTTGCCTTCTTGATCACCGGCTGCACCTGCAGACTGGATTTTTGCGATTCGTGCACAAGGACCCTCAAATCCCTCTGCACTGTAGCATGTTATAAATAATAGTCCATTTTACTATTGTTTCTTCCAAAGTGGATAACCTCACACTTGCCAATGTTATCCTCATCTGCCAGATCCTTGCCCACTCACTCAGCTTAATAATACCCCAGGATGTTGCCCATCAGGCCCAGGGGCTTGTCTGCCCTTTATCCAAATAGTTTGCTATGTAACCTTTCCTATCGATATTGATTGTTCGAACTTCCACTCTTTTCATTACCTCTGACTTCCCTGTTCCTATAGGAATGGTGTTAGTATCCTCCACTGTGAAAACTGAGGTAAAGTATTGATTCTGCATCTCTGCCATTTCAATGTTGCTCACTATTAACTCTCTGTTTTCATCTTCCAACGGACTAACATTCACCTCTAGCAACTCTCTTCCCTTTTATATACTGATAGAAGCTTTTACTATCCTCCTTGATATTTTGTGCTATTTTCTTTTTATTACTTTTTTCGTATTCTTTGTTGATGTTTGAAAGTTTCCCAATCTCCCAACTGACTATATACCTTTGCAATATGGTATACCTTAGTTTTTGTCTTTATATTGTCCTTGACCTCCTTGTTTAGCCGTGGATGTATTTTGACTCCCTTACCAACGTTCTTCCCCACTGGGATATATTTTAGTTGTGAGGACTTGAGTGTCTCCTTAAACAATTGCCACTGCTCATCTGCTGTTCTACCTTTTAACCTTCCTGGGCCCCAGTTTCCTCGTGCGGATGTAATTTCCTTTGTTTAATTTCATAAAACAAAAATTCTAACGAGTACAGACCTCCACTTTCTCACCCCAAAACTGAATTTTGAATTCTGTCATACAATGGTCACTTCTCCCTGAAGGATCTTTAATTATGAGGTTATCAACTAATCCCTCCTCGTGATACAATACCAGAGCCAGACTAGCCTGCTCCACAACATACTGTTCCAGGAAACAATTTCTCATACGTTCAATGAACTCTGCCTCCAGCCTAACCTTGCCAATTTGATTCTTCCAATTTGTGTGTAATAAAATCACCCATGATTATTGTCGTACCTTTGTTGCAAGCCCCTAATATTTTCTGGTTTATACTATGCCCCACTGTGGAACCATTGCTTGGGGACCTATAGATTACTCCTACTAAATACTACTTTTCTTTGCTATTTCTTATTTCTACCCAGACTGATTCCACATCTTAATCTCCCATGCTTATATCATTTCTCGTTACACCACCTCCTTTTCCTTTTAGCCTTTCTTTCTGAAATGCTGAGTACCCTTGGATATTCAATTCCCAGACCTGGTCTCCTTGTAACAACGTCTTAGTAATGGCCACCAAATCATATCCTTCTGTTTCTATTTGCTCCATTAACTCATTAATTTTGTTCCAAATGCTTTGTGCATTTTGATCTAAGCTTTTAAATTTGTTCTACTGGTAAATTTCCATAGTCTTTGATAATTCCTTGGTGCATAAATACATTCATACATTCTGTCCCTCTCTTTTATTATCTGGTAACCATCTGTCACATCACTAACTTGCACTATACCACCTCCTTCGATTTGGGTTTTCTAATTTCCTCTACAACTGAACCATTCCTTCTCCACTATGTGGTAGGAAAGCAGAGCACCGGAAAGAAACCCACGCAGAAACTCAAAAAAAGAACAAAGAACAAAACAGCACAGGAAACAGGCCCTTCGGCCCAACGAGCCCGCGCCACCACCCCGGTGTTACCACCTCTACACGCGATCCCTGTCCGTGTTTGTAGATCTATGGATTAAAAACCAAATTTGAGACAATTTAGGAAGAATTTGTTTTTCCGATTAGCCTAAGAGCACATCTTTGGGATGTGGGAGGAAACCGGAGCGCCCGGAGAAACCCCACACAAGCACGGAGAGAATGCGCAAACTCCCACAGACACAGGCCCAAATCCATGTATCTGCACAGCACAGCGATAGTCACTGAGCTGTCATGGTGCCCATCAGATGGTCCAGGTCAAGCGTACACTAACGACGTGAAGCACTAGGATATTCTTGAGAAAGATCCAAGAGCAGCCCTCTCACGACCCATCGCGTGTATGCCCCTTGTTAGACAACAAGGTGGACCAAAGCACCTGTAGGATTAAAACAAGTACATCAACATCATCATCTATTTACACACTTCCCAGGGACTCCCAAGGCTCATGATCCTTATTTTAAATCAGTTTTCTATACCCCTCCATTCCCATTCTGTTCACGTGCCCATCTAAGAATTTCTTAAATAACTCCAGACTACCTGCCTCCACCACTTTACTTGGCAGTGCATTCCATACCCGCACCACCCTCTGTGTGAAAAAACTCCCTCTAGCATCCAAATTATACCTTACCCCCCTCACCCTAAGCCCGTGACCCTCGTGCTATTCGAATCCATCCTAGGAAAAAGCTTAACCCTGTTTACTCTATCTATACCCCTCATAATCTTGTACACCTCTATTAGATCTCCTCTAAGTCTACGTCTTTCTAAGGAAAACAGTCCCAATTTGCCTAATCTATCCTCGTAACTCAGACCTTCCATACCAGGCAGCATCCTGGTAAACCTCCTCTGCACTCTCTCCAGAGTCTCCATGTCCTTCTGGTAGTAAGGCGACCAGAACTGGACACAGTATTCCAAATGAGGTCTAACCAGCGTTTTATACAACTGCAACATTAAAGGCCAGCTCTTGTACTCTATACCCTTCCTATAAAGGCTAACATACTATATGCTTTCTTCACAACCTTCTCCACTTGCTCTGCCACCTTCAGAGACTTGTTCACCTGCACCCCCAGGTCCCTTTGCGTTTCTAACTCCACAGTCACCAAGCTGGGAATCGAACATGGGTACTTGGCACTGTAAAACAGCAGTGTTAACCACTGCACCGCCCATACTCCTGTTTCACAAGGACCTATTTATTGACCAATAGATTAGGCTATGTTCATTTTACACTTCTGTCCGTTAATTGTGAAGGTGCGGACCTTATACTGGGGTATGGTTTCACTGGCACTAGCCGCCCTTCAGCATTTTGCCCATGTATGAGTAGGATATTGGCCATAGAGGCCGTCACTGCTAAGCTTGATCCAAAGATATCTGTTGAGCAGGAGTCAGTATATGGCAACCACAAACCTTCCTTCCTCTCCCCTGACGATATTTAAATAGTGGAGTTCAACTCATGTGATAAGCACGTTCGCCTGTCAAACATCTCAACACATTCGATTGCTGAAGTGCCATCATGTGCTGAGATGTCCCATTGCATTCCCCATTGATTTTCTAAAATACAAAGTAAGCTACGGGAAGCTTTGAATGTGGGAAGGATGAGAGTAATGGGGGCACAATGGATGATGGTTTTACCATGGAGAGTAGAATGATGGAGAGGGTACAGACTGGGATAGACATATCAGACAAGAGTCAGAAGAGTAGAAAACACAAGCATCCCAACTTTATCTAAGATTACCCATTAGATAGAACAGAGCCTTCATCATCATCTGAGGAGGTCAGTGATGCACAACGATGGCAATGGGAGCAGAAATTTCTGCTAGACCTTCCAATTTGTCCAGCCAAAGCTAGGTGAGGCCAGGTGAGACTGACTGATGCCCATGGACTCTACTGAGGGCCAGCAACCAAACAACCACTCTGTATTTCCCCCTTTGGAAGGGAACTCAGGGATACTGAGCACTGCATCATCTGCCAACATGGGGCAGAGAGCCAAAAATACCAAAGTCCAACCCTGAGCAATTCACTGAAGGAAAGTTAGGAAAAGGTTTAAATGTGGAAGAATAATCCCCCCAATATCCCAGCAAGCTCCCTTAACTGAGATGAAGGTGGTGCATGGGTGAGCGAGTTCTCTATGGAGACAAGTCGCTCAGAAACAGTGAAGAGGGAAGTAGATAGATACTTGAGAAACGGTGTAATGGAGGGTTGATGGATTACGAACATAGCTATGTGGTAGCAGGAGTATTTCACACCTACTCCATCACTCAGTAAGATCAGCACTGATTTTAACTTCAACTTGGCATTCCTGCCTACTTTTGCTTATCAAAGATCTATCGAACTCAGCTTTAAAAATATTCCAAGACTTTTCTTTCACTGCTTTTTGAGAAGAGAATTCCAAAGACACTCAACCTTCCGAAAAAAACAATTTTTCTATCTTTGTCCTAAATAGAGCTTTTTATTTTGGTCGGCACAACATCGAAGGCCGAAGGGCCTGTTCTGTGCTGTAATGTTCTATGTTCTATGTTCTAGACATCCACCATTTTGTCCTTGATAAGTCCCTGTCCCTGTCAGGCAAGGAGGAAATGGTCGAGTAAGGGAACCATGGTGTACCAAAAGAGTTAATTCGCTGGTTAAAAGGAAAAAGGAGGCTTATGTCAGGATGACGCTTGAAGGCTCAGTTAGTGCATTGGATAGCTATAGATTAGCCAGGAGGGAGCTAAAGAGTGAGTTGAGAAGAGCTAAAAGGGGACACAAGAAGATTTTGGCTGATAGGATCAAGGAGAATCCTAAAGCTTTCTTTAGATATGTTAAGAATAGAAGATTGGTTAGGGCACGATTAGGGCCAGAGACAGCAGTGGGAAGTTGTGCGTGGAGCCTGAAGACATTGGAGAGGCACTGAACAAATATTTCTCTTCGGTATTCACACAGGGAGGCGTAAATGTAGTTGTGGAGAACACTGGGATACAGGGTTGTAAACTGGAAAGTATTGAAGTAGATAAGGAGGAGGTGCTAGATATTCTTGAGGGTTTGAAGTTGGATAAGTGCCCTGGGCCAGACGGGATTTACCCTAGGATTCTCTGGGAGGCGAGAGAGGTGATTGCAGAGCCTTTGGCTCTGATTTTCAGGTCGTCGTTGGTTACAGGTATAGTGCCGGAAGACTGGAGGATAGCGAATGTGGTCCCATTGTTCAAGAAGGGGAAGAGAGGCTTTCCAGGGAATTATAGGCCAGTGAGTCTTACTTCTGTTGTGGGCAAAGTATTGGAGAGAATTATTAGGGATAGGATTTATAGTTATTTAGAGAGAAATGAATTGATTGGGGATAGTCAGCATGGTTTTGTGAAGGGTAGGTCGTGCCTTACTAACCTTATTGAGTTTTTTGAAAAAGTGACCAAAGAGGTGGATGGGGGTAAGGCAGTTGATGTGGTATATATGGACTTTAGTAAGGCGTTCGATAAGGTGGCCCATGGAAGACTTCTGCAGAAAATGCAGATGTATGGGATAGAGGGTGATTTAGCTAATTGGATTAGGAATTGGCTAGCAGATAGAAGACAGAGGGTGGTGGTTGATGGGAGATATTCATCGTGGAGTTCGGTTACAAGTGGTGTACCTCAGGGGTCTGTTTTGGGGCCCCTGCTGTTTGTAATTTTTATAAATGATCCGGATGAGGGTATTGAAGGATGGATTAGTAAATTTGCAGATGACACTAAAGTCGGTGGAGTGGTAGATAGTGAAGAGGGGTGTTATAGTTTGCAGAGAGACTTGGACAAGTTGCAGAGCTGGGCCGAGAGGTGGCAAATGGAGTTGAATGTGGAAAAGTGTGAGGTAATTCACTTTGGCAGGAATAACAAATGTGTAGAGTATAGGGCTAATGGTAGGACTCTTAAATAGTGTTGATGAACAGAGGGATCTTGGTGTATGTGTGCATAGATCCCTGAAAGTTGGCAATCAAGTCGATAAGGTTGTTAAGAAGGCATATGGAGTCTTAGCTTTTATTGGTAGGGGGATTGAATTTCGGAGCCGCAACGTCAAGTTGCAACTGTACAAAACTCTAGTGCGGCCGCACTTGGAGTATTGTGTGCAGTTCTGGTCCCCGCATTATAAGAAAGATGTGGAGGCATTGGAGAGGGTACAGAGGAGGTTACCAGGATGTTGCCTGGTATGGAGGGCAGGTCTTATGAAGAGAGGCTGAGGGATTTGAGGTTGTTTTTCGTTAGAAAGGAGGCGGCTAAGAGGGGACCTAATCGAAACATATAAGATGATTAGAGGTTTAGATAGGGTGGACAGTGATAGCCTTTTTCCTAGGATGGAGAAAGCTAGCACGAGGGGACATAGCTTTAAATTAAGGGGTGGTAGTTCTAGGACGGATATCAGAGGTAGGTTCTTTACCCAGAGGGTGGTAAGGGTATTGAATGCCCTGCCTGCTGCAGTTGTAGATGCGCCAAGTTTGGTGGCGTTTAAGAGGTTAGTAGATAAGTTTATGGATGACAAGGGAATGGTTTAGGTTAGAGGGTCATTGCTTTTTCTTAATTGGTCGGCGCAACATCGAGGGCCGAAGTGCCTGTTCTGCGCTGTAATGTTTTATGTTCTATTTTAAATGGTGACCCCCAGTTCTGGACACTTGCATAAGAGGAAAGATCTTCTCTACATTCACCCTCTATTTTAATTAAATTGCCCCTTACTCTTGTAAACTCCAGTGGGTACAAACCTTGCCTGTCGAGCTTAGAGTCACACAGCACAGGAATGGTCCTTTGGCCCATCCAGTCTGCACTGACAATATCTACCACTAGAGGTGCGCTAATCCTAATTCCTGCACTTCTTCAAAATATCCAGATATTTTTTAAAGTTTGTAAGCCCAATCCACTACTTTCCAAGCAGCGCGTTCCAGATTCCCACTACCCTCTGAATGAAAAAATGTTTCTGAAACTCCCTCTGAATCTCCTGCCGCTTACCCTAAAACTATGCCCTTTGTCATTGAGCCCTTAAACAAGGTTGCCAGCACTGAACGTTATGTTACATGGTTAAATACAGACCTCCAGTTACTGAAATAGCCTTCTACCATCACTTTTCGTGTCCTATCACAAACCCAGTTTCAGATCCATCTGAAACTCCATATGTTTTAATTTCTCAATCGGTCTCACGTGTCAAAAACTTTGCTAAGATCCACATAATCTACATCAACTGCACTTCCCTCATCCACACAAATTTGATAGAACTTTCCAAAAATGTGATTGAATGCAAGAAATGACAAAGGTACTTTGCTTAACCCTAATCACGCCATGGCTTTCCCATTGAAGATAAATTCTCTCCTTCAGAATTTTCTCCAGTAGTTTCCCTCGCACTGACGTGAGACTCATTGGTCTGCAATTCTCTGCTTCATCTTACCACCCTTATTGAAAAGTGGAACCACATTCTCCATCCCCCAGTCCTCTGCCCCTTCCCCTGTGTAAGAAATTTCATGACACCAGGTTAAAGTCCAACAGGTTTATTTGGTAACAAAATGACCCCTGTTGCCAGAGAGGAATTAACAATCTGTGCAAGAGCCCCTGCAATTTCCAGCCTCGGTTCCCACAGCAATCAGCGATGCAATTCACTCAAGCTGGGAACTTGTCCATTTTTAAGTCCATCGGAGCCTCCATAACATTCCCCTTTCCGATGTCAAACTGTGCAAGTTCTTCGCAGCCCCTTTTCCTGAATACCTACAAACTCCTTTTCCAGAGTGAAAACTGATGGGAAGTATTTAGTTAGTACACTTCCAATACTATACAAATATTAATTGGAAAAGCTTTAGTTGAAGCATGTTAGAGAGGCCAGTTTTTATCCAATGTGTGCAGGAAGGTTTCCTGAAACAGTATGTAGATAGGCCAATAAGAGGTGAGGCTACATTGGATTTGGTTCTGGGTAATGAACCAGCCCAGGTGTTAGACTTGGAGGTAGATGAGCACTTTGGTGATAGTGACCACAATTCGATTATGTTTACCTTAGTGATGGAAAAGGATAGGTATATACCGAAGGTTAGAAGTTACATCGGGGGGAAAGGTAATTATGAGGCTATTAGGCGAGATTTAGGATACATAGGTTGGAGTAGGAAACTGCAGGGCTGGGAACAACTGAAATGTGGAGCTCGTTCAGGGAGTAGCTACAGGAAGTCCTTGATAAATATGTACCTGTCAGGCAGGTAGAAAGTAGTCGAGCGGGGGAACCGTGGTGTACTAAGGAAGTTGAATCTCTGGTGAAGAGGAAGAAGGAGGCTTATGTAAAGATGAGATGCGAAGTCTCAGTTAGAGCACTGGAGAGTTATAAGTTAGCCAGGAGGGAGCTCAAGCGAGAGTTAAGAAGGGCTAGAAGAGGACATGAGAGGACTTTGGTGGATAGAATCAAGGACAACCCCAGAGCTTTCTATGGGTATGTCAAGAATTAAAAAATGGTTAGAGCAAGATTAGGGCCAGTCAGGGACAGTAGTGGGAAGTTGGGCGTGGAGCCTGAAGACATAGGAGAGGCACTGAATTAATATTTTTCGTCAGTATTCATGCAGGAAAATGTCAATGTAGTCGAGGACAATACTGAAATACAGGTTTTTAAACTAAATGGGATTGAGGTACATAAGGAGGAGGTGTTACCAATTCTTGGAAGTATAAAAATAGATAAGTTCCCATAAGCCGGATGGGATTTATCCTAGGATTCTCTGGGAGGCTAGGGAGGATATCGCAGAGCCTTTGGCTTTGATCTTCATGTCATCATTGGCTACAGGTATAGTGCCGGAAGTCTGGAAGATGGCAAATGTTGTCCCTTTGTTCAAGAACGGGAGTAGAGACCATCGTGGGAATTATAGATCTTTGAGCTTTACTTCTGTTGTGAGCAAAGTTTTGGAAAGAATTCTAAGGGACAGGATTTATACTCATCTAGAGAGAAATAAATTGATTAGGGATAGTCAACATGGTTCTGTGAAAGATGGGTCATGCCTCACGAACATTATTCTGCTCTTTGAAAGGGTGACTAAAGAGGTGGATAAGGGTAAGGCGGTAGACGTGGTATATATGGATTTTAGCAAAGTGTTTGATAAGGTTCCGCATGTTAGGCTACTGCAGAAAATGTAGATGCATGGGATTGAGGGAGCATTAGCAATTTGGATTAGGAATTGGCTAGCTGATAGAAGACAGAGGGTGGTGGTTGATGGGATATATTCAACCTGGAGTTTAGTTACTAGTGGTGTACCTCAGGGATCTGTTTTGGGGCCACTGTTGTTTGTCATTTTTATAAATGATCTGGATGAGGGTGTAGAGGGATGGGTTAGTAAATTTGCTGATGACACCAAAGTCGCAGGAGTTGTAGACAGTGAGGATGGATATTACGGTTTGCAGAGGGACATAGATAAGTTGCAGAGTTGGGCTGAGAGGTGGCAAATGGAGTTTAATGTGGAAAAGTGTGAGGTGATTCACTTTGGTAAGAGTAATATGTGTGCAGAATATAGGGCTAATGGTAGGACTCTTAGTAGTGTCAAAGAGCAGAGAGATGTCGGTGTACAGGTGCATAGCTCCCTGAAAGTTGGCACCCAGTTTGATAAGGTTGTTTAGAAGGCGTACGGTGTGTTAGCTTTTATTGGTAGAGGGAGTGAATTTTGGATCTGTGAGATCGTGTTGCAACTGTACAAAACTCTTGTGCAGCCGCACTTGAAGTATTGCGTACAATTCTGGTCGTCGCATTATATGAATGATGTGGAGGCATTGGAAAGGGTGCAGAGGAGGTTTACCAGGATGTTGCCTGGTATGATGGGTAGGTCTTATGAGGGAAGGCTAAGGGACTTGAGGTTATTTTCGTTAGAGAGAAGAAGGTTAAGAGGTGACTTAATTGAGGCATACAAGATGATCAGAGGGTTAGACAGGGTAGACAGTGAGAGCCTTTTTCCTCGGATGGTGATGGCTAACACGAGGGGACATAGCTTTAAATTAAGGGGTGCTAGTTATAGGACGGATGTCAGAGGTAGGTTCTTTACTCAGAGGGTAGTAAGAACATAGAACATAGAACATTACAGCTCAGAACAGGCCCTTCGGCCTTCGATGTTGCGCCGACCAATTAGGAACAAGCAGTGACCCTCTAACCTAAACCATTCCCTTTTTATCCATAAACTTATCTACTAACCTCTTAAACGCCACCAAACTTGGCGCATCTACAACTGACGCAGGCAGGGCATTCCATACCCTTACCACCCTCTGGGTAAAGAACCTACTTCTGACATCTGTCCTAAAACCACCACCCCTTAATTTAAAGCTATATAGAACATAGAACATAGACATAGAACATAGAACAATACAGCACAGAACAGGCCCTTCGGCCTTCGATGTTGTGCCGACCAAAATAAAAAGCAATGCCCCTCCAAACTAAACCATTCCCTTCTCTTCCATATACTTATCAACTAACCTCTTAAACGCCACCAAACTTGGCGCATCTACAACAGCTGCAGGCAGGGCATTCCACTCCCTAATCACTCTTTGAGTAAAGAACCTACCTCTGATATCCGTCCTATAACTCATACCCCTTAATTTAAAGCTGTGTCCCCTCGTGCTAGCTTTCTCCATCCTAGGAAAAAGGCTATCACTGTCCACCCTATCTAAACCTCTAATCATCTTATATGCTTCAATAAGATCCCCTCTTAGCCGCCTCCTTTCTAACGAAAACAACCTCAAATCCTTCAACCTCTCTTCATAGGACCTGCCCTCCATACCAGGCAACATCCTGGTAAACCTCCTCTGTACCCTCTCCAATGCCTCCACATCTTTCTTATAATGTGGCGACCAGAACTGCACACAATACTCCAAGTGCGGCCGCACTAGAGTTTTGTACAGTTGCAACATGATGCTGCGGCTCCTAAATTCAATCCCCCTACCAATAAAAGCTAAGACTCCATATGCCTTCTTAACAACTTTATCCACTTGACTGCCTACTTTCAGGGATCTATTGACACATACACCAAGATCCTTCTGTTCCTCAACACTATTAAGAGCCCTACCATTAGCCCTATACTCTACACATTTATTGTTCCTGCCAAAGTGCATTACCTCACACTTTTCCACATTAAACTCCATTTGCCACCTCTCGGCCCAGCTCTGCAACTTGTCCAAGTCACTCTGTAAACTATAACACCCCTCTTCACTATCTACCACTCCACCAACTTTAGTGTCATCTGCAAATTTACTGATCCATCCCTCAATACCCTCATCCAGATCATTTATAAAAATTACAAACAGCAGGGGCCCCAAAACAGACCCCTGAGGCACACCACTCGTCACCGAACTCCACGATGAATATCTCCCATCAACCACCACCCTCTGTCTTCTATCTGCCAGCCAATTTCTAATCCAATTAGCTAAATCACCCTCTATTCCACACATCTGCATTTTCTGTAGAAGTCTTCCATGGGCCACCTTATCAAAAGCCTTACTAAAGTCCATATATACTACATCAACCGCCTTACCCCCATCCACCTCTCTGGTCACTTTCTCAAAAAGGGTGTGGAATGCCCTGCCTGCAGCAGTTGTGGACTCGCCAGCTTTAAGGGCGTTCAAATGGTCAGTGGATAGGCATATGGATAACATTGGAATAGTTTAGGTTAGGGGGTCATTAGATTGGTTCCACTGGTCGGCGCAACATCAAGAGCCGAAGGGCCTGTACTGCGCTGTGATATTCTATGTTCTAATACCCTATGGCTTCATACACACATTTCCGCCTTGGTCTCAAATGGACCCTATTCATTTCTTGGTTATCCTCTTCCCCTTAATGCATTTATGAAATATCCTAGGATTTCCCCTAAATCCCATTCACGTCTTTTTTTCCTCTTCTCATTGCTTTCTTAAGTTGCCTCTTATACTGCCTATATTCTTTGTAATCAGCAGCTGAACTGCTCCATCTGGATCTGAGAAAAGCCTTTTCTCTTCTTCCTAATCCCAGGACACCCAGGGTTCCCTGAATGTATTGCTCCGACATTTCCCCCTGAAGGGAACAAGTTGAAACTGCACAATCCCAGCTCGTTTTTGAATGTCCTCCACTTCACTGCTGTAGATTTTTCCACTAGGAGTTGTTCCCACTTTGGTCAGATCCTGTCTTTTTTTTAATAAAACCTGCCTTTCCGTAATCCAAGCCATCAGTTGCACACCTTCTTTCTCCTTATCCAGAACAAATTTGATCCGTCTCGTGCAGTGCTCATTATAGTTAAAATGTTCCCTCGCTGCCACACTCAACATTTGTTCAGCTTCCTCATTAAGACAAGCCTGTTCCAGATATTAGCCTGATAAACACAGAACATTACAGTGCAGTACAGGCCCTTCGGCCTTCAATGTTGTGCCGAGTGGAACCAATCTAATGACCCCCTAACCTAAACTATTCCGATGTTATCCATATGCCTATCCACTGACCATTTGAAAGCCTTAAAGTTGGCGAGTCCAAACTGCTGCAGGCTGGGCATTCCACGCCCTTATTACCCTCTGAGTAAAGAACCTACCTCTGACCTCCATCCTATAATTACCACCCCTTAATTTAAAGCTATGTCCCCTCGTGTTAGCCATCACCATCCGAGGAACAAGACTCTCACTGTCCACTCTATCTCATCCTCTGATCATCTTATATGTGTCAATTAAGTCACCTCTTAACCTTCTTCTCTCTAACGAAAATAACCTCAAGTCCCTCAGCCTTTCCTCGTAAGACCTACCCACCATCCTGGTAAACCTCCTGTGCACCCTTTCCAATGCTTCCACATCTTTCTTATAATGCAGTGACCAGAACTGTACACAATACTCCAAGTGCGGCTGCACAAGAGTTTTGTACAGTTGCAACATGATAAAGATGCTCACAACTGCTTCCACAAGCATTTACACCCTTCCTTAAATAAGGAGACCAATACTGCACATAGTACAACACAAACACTTAATGCCAAACCCTCCTATGCTCCTGTAATCCCCAGTGTCCCAGTGCTGTTCCCTCCTGTAATTCCCAGTGTCCCAGTGCTGTTCCCTCCTGTAATCCCCAGTGTCCCAGTGCTGTTCCCTCCTGTAATCCCCAGTGTCCCAGTGCTGTTCCCTCCTGTAATCCCCAGTGTCCCAGTGCTGTTCCCTCCTGTAATCCCCAGTGTCCCTGTGCTGTTCCCTCCTGTAATCCCCAGTGTCCCAGTGCTATCCCCTCCTGTAATTCCCAGTGTCCCAGTGCTATCCCCTCCTATAATTCCCAGTGTCCCAGTGCTATCCCCTCCTGTAATTCCCAGTGTCCCAGTGCTATCCCCTCCTGTAATTCCCAGTGTCCCAGTACTGTCCCCTCCTGTAATTCCCAGTGTCCCAGTACTATTCCCTCCTGTAATTCCCAGTGTCCCAGTGGTATCCCCTCCTGTAATTCCCAGTGTCCCAGTACTGTCCCCTCCTGTAATTCCCAGTGTCCCAGTGCTGTCCCCTCCTGTAATTCCCAGTGTCCCAGTGCTATCCCCTCCTGTAATTCCCAGTGTCCCAGTGGTATCCCCTCCTGTAATTCCCAGTATCCCAGTACTGTCCCCTCCTGTAATTCCCAGTGTCCCAGTGCTATCCCCTCCTGTAATTCCCAGTGTCCCAGTGCTATCCCCTCCTATAATTCCCAGTGTCCCAGTGCTATCCCCTCCTATAATTCCCAGTGTCCCAGTGCTATCCCCTCCTGTAATTCCCAGTGTCCCAGTGGTATCCCCTCCTGTAATTCCCAGTGTCCCAGTACTGTCCCCTCCTGTAATTCCCAGTGTCCCAGTGCTATTCCCTCCTGTAATTCCCAGTGTCCCAGTGGTATCCCCTCCTGTAATCCCCAGTGCTATCCCCTCCTGTAATTCCCAGTGTCCCAGTGCTATCCCCTCCTGTAATTCCCAGTGTCCCAGTCCAATCCCCGCCTGTAATTCCCAGTGTCCCAGTGCTATCCCTTCTGTAATTCCCAGTATCCCAGTACTATCCCCTCCAGTAATTCACAGTGTACCAGTTCTATTCCCTCCTGTAATTCCCAGTGTCCCAGTGCTATCTCCTCCTGTAATCCCTAGTGTCCCAGTGCTATCCATTCTGTAATTCCCAGTATCCCAGTGCTATCCCCTCCTGTAATTCCCAGTGTACCAGTTCTATCCCCTACTGTAATCCCTAGTGTTCCAGTACTATCCCCTCCTATAATTCCCAGTGTCCCAGTGTTGTCCCACTATCGTCCATGCAGTTTGCTTTCCTGCTCATCTTTGTGTCATCAGCAAATTTTGTCCCCCTGCACTCAGCCCCCCTCCTCCAGATCATCTATGTAAATGGTAAACAGTTGAGGCCCCAGCACCCATCCAGAGCACTAGTCACCAACTGCCAACCAGAAAAGCACTCATTTATTCCAACTCTGCTTCCCGTTAGCCAATCCTCAATCCACGCTAACATTTTATCCCCAACTCTGTATATCCTAATCTTCTGCAGCAACCTTTTGTGAGGCACCTTATCGAACGCCTTTTGGAAATCTAAAGACACCACATCTACTTGTTCCCCTCTGTCTACCGCACTAGTCACATCTTCATAAAAATCCAATAAATTCAGCAGACACAACTTCCCCTTCATGAATCCATGCTGCATCTGCTTGATTGAACCATTCCTTTCCAGGTGTCCTGCTATGGTTTCTTTAATAATGGATTCCAACGTTTTCCCAACTACGGACGTTAAGCTAACCGGCCTGTAGTTACCCGCCTTTTGTCTACTTCCTTTTTTAAACAGCGGCGGAACATTAGCTGTTTTCCAATCACCCGGCACTTCCCCAGAGTCCAGCAAATTTTGATAAATAACTAATGCATCTGCTATTACTTCCACCATTTCCTTCAGTACCCTGGGATACATTCCATCCGGGCCCGGGGACTGGTCTACCTTCAGTCCCATTAGTAACAGAAATTGTATTAAGGACCTCACCTTCTACCAACTCTCAATCGTTAATATCCAGTAAGCTATCTGTGTCCTCCAACATGAAGACGGACACAAAAAACTTCTTTCAAGTCTCAGCCATTTCCTCGTTTCCCACTACTAAATCCCCCCTCTCGTCCTCCAACGGTCCAACATTCACTCTAGCCACTCTCCTCTTGATACATTTGGAAAAACTTTTACTTTTTTTATATACTTTGAGCTAATTTAGTTTCATAATCTATCTTTTCATTTCTTTATCACTTTCTTTGTAGTTCTTTGTTTTTTTAAAGCTTTCCCAATCTTCTAAGTCCCCATTATTTTTGGTCACATTGTTCACATCGGTTTTTAATTTAATACTCTCCTTTATTTCCTTCATAGAACACTACAGCACAAACAGGCCCTTCAGCCCACAAGTTGTGCTGATCATATCAGTACCTACCCAGCCATAGACCTATCTGTAATTCCCAATCCCATTGGATCCCATGTACTCATCCAGAAGTCTTTTAAAAAACCCCAGCGAGTTCGCCTCCACCACCACTGACAGCCAATTCCACTCACCACCCTCTGAATGAAAAACTTACCTATAACATCTCCTCTGCACTTGCCCCCCAGCACCTTAAACCTGTGTCCTCTCGTAGCGACCATTTCAGCCCTGGGAAATAGCCTCTAAGAATCCACTCTATCTATTCCTCTCAACATCTTCTAAACCTCAATCAGATCATCTCTCAACCTTCGTCTCTCCAGGGAGAAGAAACTTGGCTCTCTCAACCTGTCTTCATAAGGCATGCCCCCCAATCCAGGCAACATCCTTGTAAATCTCCTCTGCACCTCTCAATAGCTTCCACATCCTTCCTGTAGTAAGGCGACCAGAACTGCACACAGTACTCCAACTAGGAACTCCAAGTTCTGTAACGTACTGTTCAAGGAAACTACCCTGACAGTACTCCACAGTACTTCGTGATCTACGGCTGGTTATCCCTTTTAGAATAGAACGTAGAACAGTACGGCACAAACAGGCCCTTCGGCCCACAAGTTGTGCCGATCACACCCATACCTACTAGGCCATAGACCTATCTATAACCCCCAATCCCATTGGATCCCATATACTCATCCAGAAGTCTTTTAAAAGACCACAGCGAGTTCGCCTCGACCACCACCGACGGCAGCCGATTCCATTCACTCACCACCCTCTGAGTGGAAAACTTTCCCCTAGCATCCCCTCTGTACTTGCTTCCCTGCACCTTAAATCTGTGTCCTCTCGTCGCGACCATTTCAGCCCTGGGAAATAGCCTCTAAGAATCCACCCTATCTATTTCTCTCAACATCTTATAAACCTCTATCAGATCACCTCTCAACCTTCATCTCTCCAGGGAGACCTAGTTCCCTCAATCTGTCCTCATAAGGCATGCCCCCCAATCCAGGCAACATCCTTGTAAATCTCCTCTGCACCCTTTCAATAGCTTCCATATCCGTCCTGTAGTGAGGTGACCAGAACTGCACACAGTACTCCAAGTGGGGTCTGACAAGGGTCTTATAAAGTTGCATCATTACTTCCCGACTCCTAAACTCAATCTCTTGATTAATGAAGGTCAGTACGCCAAACGCCTTCTTGACCACATCCTCCACTTGCGAAGCCGATTTAACATAGAACATAGAACATTACAGCACAGAACAGGCCCTTCGGCCTTCGATGTTGTGCCGACCAAAATAAAAAGCAATGCCCCTCCAAACTAAACCATTCCCTTCTCTTCCATATACTTATCAATTAACCTCTTAAACGCCACCAAACTTGGCGCATCTACAACAGCTGCAGGCAGGGCATTCACTCCCTAATCACTCTTTGAGTAAAGAACCTACCTCTGATATCCGTCCTATAACTCATACCCCTTATTTAAAGCTGTGTCCCCTCGTGCTAGCTTTCTCCATCCTAGGAAAAAGGCTATCACTGTCCACCCTATCTAAACCTCTAATCATCTTATATGTTTTGATTAGGTCCCCTCTTAGCTGCCGCCTTTCTAACGAAAACAACCTCAAATCCCTCAGCCTCTCTTCATAAGACCTGCCCTCCATACCAGGCAACATCCTGGTAAACCTCCTCTGTACCCTCACCAATGCCTCCACATCTTTCTTATAATGCGGGGAGCAGAACTGTACACAATACTCCAAGTGCGGCCGCACTAGAGTTTTGTACAGTTGCAACATGACGTTGCGGCTCCGAAATTCAATCCCCCTACCAATAAAAGCTAAGAATCCATATGCCTTCTTAACAACCTTCTCGACTTGACTGCCTACTTTCAGGGATCTATGCACATATACACCAAGATCCCTCTGTTCATCAACACTATTAAGAATCCTACCATTAGCCATATACTCTACACATTTATTATTCCTGCCAAAGTGCATTACCTCACACTTTTCCACATTAAACTCCATTTGCCACCTCTCGGCCCAGCTCTGCAACTTGTCCAAGACTCCTATGTAAAAGTGTGAGGTAATGCACTATGACAGAAATAATAAATGTGTAGAGTATAGGGCTAATGGTAGGATTCTTAGTAGTCTTGATGAACAGAGGGATCTTGGTGTGTATGTTCATAGATCCCTGAAAGTAGGCAGTCAAGTAGAGAAGGTTGTTAAGAAGGCATATGGAGTCTTAGCTTTTATTGGTAGGGGGATTGAATTTCGGAGCCGCAACGTCATGTTGCAACTGTACAAAACTCTAGTGCGGCCGCACTTGGAGTATTGTGTGCTGTTCTGGTCCCCACATTATAAGAAAGATGTGGAGGCATTGGAGAGGGTACAGAGGAGCTTTACCAGGATGTTGCCTGGTGTGGAGGGCAGGTCCTATGAAGAGAGGCTGAGGGATTTGAGGTGTTTTCATTAGAAAGGAGGCGGCTAAGAGGGGACCTAATCGAAACATATAAGATGATTAGAGGTTTAGATAGGGTGGACAGTGATAGCCTTTGTCCTAGGATGGAGAAAGCTAGCACGAGGGGACACAGCTTTAAATTAAGGGGTGATAGTGATAGGACGGATATCAGAGGTAGGTTCTTTACCCAAAGGGTGGTTCGGGAGTGGAATGCCCTGCCTGCAGCAGTTGTAGATGCGCCAAGTTGGTGGCGTTTAAGAGGTTAGTTGATAAGTATATGGAAGAGAAGGGAATGGTTTAGTTTGGTGGGGCATTGCTTTTTATATTGGTCGGCGCAACATCGAACGCCGAAGGACCTGTTCTGTGTTGTAATGTTCTATGTTCTATGGACCCGGACCCCAAGATCCTTCTGCTCCTCAACACTGCTAAGACTCCTACCCTTGATATTGTACTCCTTCATCCCATTGTTCCTGCCAAAATGGACCACTACATATTTATCATAGAACAATACAGCACAAACAGGCCCTTCGGCCCACGAGCTGCGCCGATCACATCTACTAATCCACAGACCTATCTATAACCCCCTATCCTATTCTTTTCCATATACTCATCCAGAAGTCTCTTAAAAGACCCCAGTAAGTTTGCCTCAACAACCTCCGACGGCAGTAGGTTCCATTCACTCACCACCCTCTGAGTGAAAAACCTACCCCTGACATCTCGGATTTATCCGCGGATAAATGTGTTGTGGTCCATTTTGGCAGATCCAACGGGATGAATGAGTACACTATCAAAGGTAGGAGTCTTAGCTGTGTGGAAGAGCAGAGGGATCTTGGGGTCCGGGTCCATAAGACTCTCAAATCGGCCTCCCAGGTGGAGGATGTGGTTAAGAAAGCTTACGGGGTACTGGCCTTCATTCATCGAGGGATTGAGTTCAGGAGTCAGGAGGTAATGCTGCAGCTTTATAGGACCCTTGTCAGACCACACTTGGAGTACTGTGCGCAGTTTTGGTCGCCTCACTATAGGAAGGACGTGGAAGCTATTGAAAGGGTGCAGAGGAGATTTACAAGGATGTTGCCTGGATTGGTAGGCATGCCTTATGAAGACAGGTTGAGGGAGCTGGGACTGTTCTCCCTGGAGAGACGAAGGTTGAGAGGCGACCTGATAGAGGTTTACAAGAGGTTGAGAGGAATAGATAGGGTGGACTCTCAGAGACTATTTCCCAGGGCTGAAATGGTCGCGACGAGAGGGCACAGATTTAAGGTGCAGGGAAGCAAGTACAGAGGGGATGCTAGGGGAAAGTTTTTCACTCAGAGGGTGGTGAGTGAATGGAATCGGCTGCCGTCGGTGGTGGTCGAGGCGAACCCGCTGGGGTCTTTTAAAAGACTTCTGGATGAGTATATGGGATCCAATGGGATGGGGGTTATAGATAGGTCTATGGCTGGGTAGGTTTTGATGTGTTCGGCACAACTTGTGGGCCGAAGGGCCTGTTTGTGCTGTAGTGTTCTATGTTCTATCTCCTTTGTATTTGCTTCCCTGCACCTTAAATCTGTGTCCTCTCGTATTGACCATTTCCGCTCGGGGAAATAGTCTCTGAGAGTCCACCCTATCTATTCCTCTCAACATTTTATAAACCTCTATCAGGTCGCCTCTCAACCTACGTGTCTCCAGTGAGAAGAGTCCCAGCTCCCTCAACCTATCTTCATAAGGCCTGCCTCCCAATCTAGGCAGCATCCTTGTAAATCTCCTCTGCACTCTCTCAATAGCCTCTACCTCCTTCCTATAGTGAGGTGACCAGAACTGCGCACAATACTCCAAGTGGGGTCTGACAAGGGTCTTATAGAGCTGCATCATTACCTCCTGACTCCTAAACTCAATTCCTCAATTAATGAAGGCCAGTACACCGTACGCCTTCTTGACCACTTCCTCCACCTGCGAGGCCGATTTAAGAGTCCTATGGACCCGGACCCCGAGATCCTTCTGCTCTACAACACAGCTAAGACTCCTACCCCTTATAGTGTACTTCTTCATCCCATTATTCCTGCCAAAATGGACCACTACACATTTATCCACGTTGAAGTCCATCTGCCACTGCTCCACCCATTCTTGCATCCTATCTATGTCTTGCTGCAACTTCAGACATCCCTCCAGACTATCCACAACACCACCAACCTTCGTATCATCGGCGAACTTACTAACCCATCCCTCCACTTCTTCGTTCGAGTCATTTATGAAAATGACAAACAGCAGGGGTCCCAGAACAGATCCCTGGGACACTCCACTGGTTACCGACCTCCATGCAGAACAAGACCCATCCACAACCACTCTCTGCTTTCTGCCGGCAAGCCAGTTCTGGATCCACGAGGCCAAAGCCCCTTGGATCCCATGCCCTCTCACCTTCTCCAGAAGCCTTGTATGGCGGATGTTATCAAACGCCTTGCTGAAATTTCTTAGCCCTTCTATATCACCGGAATGTATTTTTGCTGAGTACTGAGAAAGATCTCCTTAAAAATTCTGTACTGTTCCTCAGCTGTCCACCAACCAGTCTACGCTCCCAGTCTCCATTAGCCAGTTTCGCCCTCATCCTATCATACTCCCCTCTGTTCAAGCAGAGAACACTTGTTTGGGATGCTTCTTTCTCACCCTTCATCTGTATCAGAAATTCAACCATGTTGTGATCACTCATCCCAAGAGCATCCCTCAGAAGAAGATCCTTAATTCTACCTGTCTTTTACACAGTACCAGATCTAAGATAGCTCGCTCCTTTGTAGGTTCTGTAACATACTGTTCAAGGGAACTATCCTGACAGCATTCCAGGAACTCTTCCTCAAGCCACTGTAATCAACTTGTGTCAACCAGTCAATATGCAGTTAAAATCCTCATGATTATTGCTGTTCTGTTTTTGCACACATCCATTATTTGCTTGTTAATAGCCCTCCCCACCTCAAAGTTATTATTTGGGGGCCTATTGACCATGTCCACCATTGACTTTCTCCCCTTACTATTCTTTATCTCCACCCACAACAATTCCACATTTTGCTCTTTAGAGACTATATCATCTCTCACTACAACACTTATAGTATCCTTTATTAACAGAGCTACCCCACCTCCTCCTTCTTCCTGTCTATCCTTCCTAAATGTCTGTCCCTTCCTGTAATTCTCAGTCCTAGTGTCATCCCCTCCTATAATGTCCAATGTCCAAGTACTATCCCTTCTGTAATTCCCAGAGTCCCAGTGCCATTCCCTCCTGTAATTCCCAGGGCCATCCCCTCCTGTAATTCCCGGGGCCGTCCCCTCCTGTAATTCCCAATGTCCCAATGCTTTCCTGTAATTCCCAATTCCCAGTGTCCCATTGAGTGTTTCAAACCTGTGTAGGCATTCAATAAGAAGATGGAAGTTGAGCTTCATTTTACAACCTTGTCCCCAGAGCCATCGATTCAGCACCCTGCCAAAATCAACCTGCTTCTCCTCAGTTAACCCAGTTCCTGTATGCTGGAGGAGAAGGATGGCAGAGATATTCTCCCATTATTTTACCACCAGAATGAAGAGAGACAATTGGCACTTGTCTTTGCAGAGTTGTTACACTGACCAGCTTCTGAGACCATCAGTCATTCTCAGTTCTATGCCCCTCAGGTTCCCATCCTCTCGCCAAGTACTTGGCATCTGTTGACAACAAGTACAACAGTTCCTTCATGGACTCTGCGTGGAGGGACCTCTTCAGCAGGACAGAACCCCCAACAGCAGGTAAGCAGCAGAAAGCAACAGCAATAAGAGAGGGGGAGGATGGCAGTATACACTCCAGAATATGGCTGTGTGCCATTGCTACCAGCTTCTCTCAGTTATGGACAAGCAGCCTGGTGCATGTTGTAGCCTGGACTGGGCAACTGGGCTCAGTCTGCTGCTGTGTGCCCAGCTGCCCTGTCCAGGCAACAACACGCACCGGCTCACTCTTACCACAGTCAGTCAGCACGGCAGACCTCAGATGCTTCATCAAGACAAGTGCCAAACTGATACTGCAGTGCTGAGCGAGTGCCGCACTGTAAGAGAGTCAGTGGTGAGGGAGCGCCGCACTGTCAGAGGGTCAGTGCTGAGGGAGCACCGCGCTGTCGGAGGGTCAGTGCTGAGGGAGCACCGTACTGTCAGAGGGTGCTGAGGGAATACTGTACTGTTACAGGGTCAGTAGTGAGAGAGTGCCGCCATGTTGCTGGATACAGTGTACATTGTTAAATGCGCTGTCTCTTGTGCTGTTGCCAGTTTTGATGTTTTTGTTTGTCACTCTCCTCACCAACAGAAACCTTTGACATTATCAGCCGTGTTCTTCAGTACGTGTCTGGAGCCAATATGTCCCATCAGCTGCCCATCTCTGAGGCCATGCTGACTTACAAACAGAAGAGGTGAGGGGCTGAATGTGATGCTGTTTGCTTTCTCCGGGATCAGATTGCTGTAACCTGTAAGTGTTGAATCCATCTCAAAGCTGCACCAGACCTGACCGATTCTCTTCCCACTTCAGCTGTCAGTAAATACCTGGCCTCCAGCTTTCACTCCCAAAACCTGCTCGTGCAAGCGAGACTCAGAACAAAGATTCAGGTTTCCTTTCAACTGTTTAAGGAGCTGCTTTCATTCCATTCAGGAATTGCAGTTGGGAAGTGCAGATTTCATCCCCCCCCCCCGCCACCGGCTGCTTTCCTAAAAAGAAGAAATGAGTTTTTATTTTCTAAAAGATTCGACAAAGTCCTTTTCAATCCTATATTTTGATTTGCTTTATTATTGTCACATTTTTTGAGATACAGTGAAAAGTATTGTTTCTTGTGCGCTATACAGACAAAGCATACCGTTCATAGCAAAGGAAAGGAGAGAGTGCAGAATGTAGTGTTACGTTCATAACTAGGATGTAGACAAAGATCAACTTAATGCAAGATAAGTCCATTCAAAAGCCTGACAGCAGCAGAGAAGAAGTTGTTCTTGAGTCAGTTGGTGCATGAGCTCAGACTTTTGTATCTTTTTTCCGATGGGAAAAGATGGAAGAGAGAGTGTCCGGGGTGTGTGGGGTCCTTAATTATCCTGGTTGGTTTACTGAGGCAGCAGGAAATGTAGACAGAGTCAATGGATGGGAGGCTGGTTTGTGTGATGGATTGGGCTACATTCACAACCTTTTGTAGTTCCTTGTGGTCTTGGGCAGAGCAGGAGTCCAGACCGAGCTGTGATAAAACCAGAAAGAATGCTTTCTATAGGGCATCTGTAAAAGTTGATGAGTCACAGCTAACATGCCAAATTTCCTCCCAGTGACTGAGATACACTCTCTCAGACTTTCCACAGAGAGCACTCCCTCAGCACTGACCCTCTGACAGTGCGGCACTCCCTCAGTACTGACCCTCTGACAGTGCGGCACTCCCTCAGCACTGACCCTCTGACAGTGCGGCACTCCCTCAGCACTGACCCTCTGACAGTGCGGCACTCCCTCAGCACTGACCCTCTGACAGTGCGGCACTCCCTCAGCACTGACCCTCTGACAGTGCGGCACTCCCTCAGCACTGACCCTCTGACAGTGCGGCACTCCCTCAGCACTGACCCTCTGACAGTGCGGCACTCCCTCAGCACTGACCCTCTGACAGTGCGGCACTCCCTCAGCACTGACCCTCTGACAGTGCAGCGCTCCCTCAGCACTGACCCTCTGACAGTGCGGCGCTCCTCAGCACTGACCCTCTGACAGTGGCCGCCCTCAGCACTGACCCTCTGACAGCGCGGCACTCCCCCAGCACTGACCCTCTGGCAGTGCAGCGCTCCCTCAGCACCGACCCTCTGACAGTGCAATAGTCAATCGCTCTTAAACTAAGTGAAGTAGATTTGGTTCTGACCAGCCACTCAATGACAAGGAGAATGTCTCAGTCACAGAGAGGGTTTCGTTTTTGAATATGTTCTTCTATTTGTATTACACCTGAAGCCTCGAGTAATAGTGCCTTAAATCCACATTCAATAGAATGTCTTTCCCGTTTGCCTCTCATATCTTCCTCAATCTGTTAGTGAAGAAGATCACTTAAAAACAGGCATCAGATAATGTTGTACAAACCTTCTAGAGAGATTATACAAAATCTAGAGAGATTAGAAAAATGTCTAGAGAGATTATACAAAACTTCAGCAAGGCATTTGACAAGGTCCCACATGCAAGACTTCTTGAGAAGGTGAGAGGGCATGGGATCCAAGGGGCTTTGGCCTTGTGGATCCAGAACTGGCTTGCCTGCAGAAGGCAGAGGGTGGTTGTGGATGGCTCTTTTTCTGCATGGAGGTCGGTCACCAGTGGAGTGCCCCAGGGATCTGTTCTAGGACCCTTGCTGTTTGTCATTTTCATAAATGACCTGGATGAGGAAGTGGAGGGATGGGTGAGTAAGTTCGCCGATGACACGAAGGTCGGTGGTGTTGTGGATGGTCTGGAGGGATGTCAGAAGTTGCAGCATGACATCGACAGGATGCAAGACTGGGCGGAGAAGTGGCAGATGGACTTCAACGTGGATAAATGTGTTGTGGTCCATTTTGGCAGATCCAACGGGATGAATGAGTACACTATCAAAGGTAGGAGTCTTAGCTGTGTGGAAGAGCAGAGGGATCTTGGGGTCCGGGTCCATAAGACTCTCAAATCGGCCTCCCAGGTGGAGGATGTGGTTAAGAAAGCTTACGGTGTACTGGCCTTCATTCATGGAGGGATTGAGTTCAGGAGTCAGGAGGTAATGCTGCAGCTTTATAGGACCCTTGTCAGACCACACTTGGAGTACTGTGCGCAGTTCTGGTCGCCTCACTATAGGAAGGACGTGGAAGCTATTGAAAGGGTGCAGAGGAGATTTACAAGGATGTTGCCTGGATTGGGAGGCATGCCTTATGAAGACAGGTTGAGGGAGCTGGGACTATTCCCCCTGGAGAGATGAAGGTTGAGAGGCGACCTGATAGAGGTTTACAAGATGTTGAGAGGAATAGATAGGGTGGACTTTCAGAGACTATTTCCCAGGGCTGAAATGGTTGCAACGAGAGGGCACAGATTTAAGGTGCAGGGGAAGCAAGTACAGAGGGGATGCTAGGAGAAAGTTTTTCACTCAGAGGGTGGTAAGTGAATGGAATCGGCTGCCGTCGGTGGTGGTCGAGGCGGACTCGCTGGGGTCTTTTAAAAGACTTCTGGATGAGTATATGGGATCCAATGGGATTGGGGGTTATAGATAGGTCTATGGCTGGGTAGGTTTTGATGTGTTCGGCACAACTTGTGGGCCAAGGGGCCTGTTTGTGCTGTAGTGTTCTATGTTCTATGTTCTATGTAAAAGCTCGCTGATTTCAGCCATTGATCCTGAATGATGAAGAGCCATACTACCCTCTGCCCCACAGTGGGCTATCTTCACTCGTCAGCCTTGTGGCTCGCTCAGTGATATTGCTACTCCCATCACTAGCTGACCAGAGTCACTTTCCTCTTTTCCTCCCTGTAATCTCAGGAAGAGGAATGGCTGTAACTGGGATTAAAACTGGGAGAGTTAGTGACCAAGAGAGATGTGTTTATCTGTGTGAGTTAGTGATCGAGAGAGATCAGTTCCACTAGGATCTAGAAGTGAACCAGTGATCTAGAGAGATGGGTTCCACTGGTGGGGATAGTGATCGAGAGAGATGGGTTCCACTGGGGGAGTTAGTGATCTAGAAAGATGGGTTTCACTGGGAGAGTTAGTGATCTAGAGAGATCAGTTCCACTGGGATCTAGAAGTGATCCAGTGATCTAGAAAAATGGGTTCCACTGGCGGGGTTCCACTGGGGGAGTTAGTGACCTAGAAAGATGGTTTTCACTGGGAGAGTTAGTGATCCAGAGAGATGGGTTTCACTGGGGGAGTTAGTGATCTAGAGAGATGGGTTTCACTGGGGGAGTTAGTGATCCAGAGAGATGGGTTTCACTGGGACTGATAGTGATCTAGAGAGATGGGTTCCACTGGGGGAGTGTTAGTGATCAAGAGCGATAGGTTTCACTGGGAGAGTTATTGATCTAGAGAGATCAGTTCCACTGGATCTAGAAGGGATCCAGGGATCTAGAAAAATGGGTTCCACTGGCAGGGTTAGTGATCGAGAGAGATGGGTTCCACTGGGGGAGTTAGTGATCTAGAAAGATGGGTTTCACTGGAAGAGTTAGTAATCGAGTGAGATGGGTTTCACTGCGAGAGTTAGTGATTGAGTGGGATGGGTTTCACTGGGAGAGTTAGTGATCAAGAGAAATGGGTTTCACAGGGAGAGTCAGTGATCTGAGAGACATGAGTTTCACTCGGAGTTAGTGATCCAGAAAGATGTGATTCACTGGGACAGATAGTGGTCTAAAGAGATGGGTTTCACTGGGAGAGTTAGTGATCTATAGAGATTGGTTTCACTGGGAGACTTAGTGATCGAGAGACATGGGTTTCACTGGGGGAGTTAGTGGTCGAGAGAGATGAGTTTCACTACAAGAGTTAGTGATCTAGAGAGATGCGTTTCTCTGGGGGAGTTAGTGATCTAGGGAGATAGGTTTCACTGGGAGACTTAGTGATCGAGAGAGATGGGTTCCACTGGGGGAGTTAGTGTTTCGAGAGACACGGGTTCCACTGGGGGAGTTAGTGTTTCGAGAGACATGGGTTTCACTGGGGGAGTTAGTGGTCGAGAGAGATGAGTCTCACTACAACAGTTAGTGATCTAGAGAGATGGGTTTCTCTGGGAGAGTTAGTGATCTAGAGAGATGGGTTTCACTGCGAGAGTTAGTGATCTAGAGAGATGGGTTTCTCTGGGAGAGTTAGTGATCTAGAGAGATGGGTTTCACTGGGGGAGTTAGTGATCCAGAGAGATGGGTTTCACTGGGAGAGTTCGTGATCTAGAGAGATGGGTTTCAACTGAGAGAGTTAGTGATCTAGAGAGATGGGTTTCACTGGGGGAGTTAGTGATCCAGAGAGATGGGTTTCACTGGGAGAGTTAATGATCTAGAGAAATGGGTTTCACTGGGAGAGTTAGTGATGGAGAGAGATAGAACATAGAACATTACAGCGCAGAACAGGCCCTTCGGCCTCGATGTTGCGCCAACCAATTAGGAAAAAGCAATGACCCTCTAACCTAAACCATTCCCTTTTCCTCCATAAACGTATCTACTAACCTCTTAAAAGCCACCAAACATGGCGCATCTACAACTGACGCAGGCAGGGCATTCCATACCATTACCACCCTCTGGGTAAAGAACCTACCTCTGACATCCGTCCTATAACCACCACCCCTTAATTTAAAGCTATGCCCCCTCGTGCTAGCTTTCTCCATCCTAGGAAAAAGGCTATCACTGTCCACCCCATCTAAACCTCTAATCATCTTATATGTTTCAATAAGGTCTCCTGTTAGCCGCCGCCTTTCTAATGAAAACAACCTTAAATCCCTTAGCCTCTCCTCATACGATCTGGCCTCCATACCAGGCAACATCCTGGTAAACCTCCTCTGTACCCTCTCCAATGCTTCCACATCTTTCTTATAATGTGGAGGCATTCTTAGATGGGTTCCACTGGGAAAGTTAGTGATCGAGTGAGATGGGTTTCACTGGGAGAGTTAGTGATCTAGAACATAGAACAATACAGCACAAACAGGCCCTTCGGCCCACGAGTTGTGCCGATCACATCTACCAATCCACAGACCTATCTATAAACCCCTATCCTATTCTTTTTCATATACTCATCCAGAAGTCTCTTAAAAGATCCCAGTGAGTTTGCCTCAACAACCTCCGACGGCAGTCGATTCCATTCACTCACCACCCTCTGAGTGAAAAACCTACCCCTGACATCTCCTTTGTATTTGCTTCCCTGCACCTATATGGACAGATGGATTCCACTGGGGGAATTAGTGATCGAGAGAGATGTGTTGCTCTGTGTGTTAGTGATCGAGAGAGATTGGTTCCACTACGATCTAGAAGTGATCCAGTGATCTAGAAAGATGGCTTCCACTGGTGGGGTTAATGATCGAGAGAGATGGGCTACACTGGGGGTGTTAGTGATCTAGAAAGATGGGTTTCACTGGGAGAGTTAGTGATCTAGAGAGATCCGTTCCACTGGGATCTAGAAGTGATCAAGTGATTTAGAAAAATGGGTTCCACTGGCGGGGTTCCACTGGGGGAGTTAGTGATCTAGAAAGATGGGTTTCACTGGGGGAGTTAGTGATCTAGAGAGATGGGTTTCACTGGGGGAGTTAGTGATCTAGAGAGATGGGTTTCACTGGGGGAGTTAGTGATCTAGAGAGATGGGTTTCACTGGGGGAGTTAGTGATCTCGAAAGATGGGTTTCACTGGGGGAGTTAGTGATCTAGAGAGATGGGTTTCACTGGGAGAGTTAGTGATCTAGAGAGATGGGTTTCACTGGGAGAGTTAGTGATCTAGAGAGATGGGTTTCACTGGGGGAGTTAGTGATCTAGAGAGATGGGTTTCACTGGGAGAGTTAGTGATCTAGAGAGATGGGTTTCACTGGGGGAGTTAGTGATCTAGAGAGATGGGTTTCACTGGGAGAGTTAGTGATCTAGAGAGATGGGTTTCACTGGGGGAGTTAGTGATCTAGAGAGATGGGTTTCACTGGGGGAGTTAGTGATCTCAAAAGATGGGTTTCACTGGGAGAGTTAGTGATCTAGAGAGATGGGTTTCACTGGGAGAGTTAGTGATCTTGAAAGATCGGTTTCACTGGGAGAGTTAGTGATCTAGAGAGATGGGTTTCACTGGGGGAGTTAGTGATCTCGAAAGATCGGTTTCACTGGGAGAGTTAGTGATCTAGAGAGATGGGTTTCACTGGGAGAGTTCGGGATCGAGTGAGATGGGTTTCACTGCGGGTGTTAGTGATCTAGAGAGATGGGTTTCATTGAGGGAGTTAGTGATCTGGAGAGATGGGTCCCACTGGGAAAGTTAGTGATCTAGAGAGATGAGTTTCACTGGGAGTGTTAGTGATCTAGAGAGATGGGTTTCACTGGGAGCGTTAATGATCTGGGGAGATGGGTTTCACTGGGAGAGTTAGTGATCTAGAGAGATGGGTTCCACTGGGAAAGTTAGTGATCTAGAGAGGTGGGTTTCCCTGGGAGAGTTAGTGATCGAGTGAGATGGATTCCACTGGGGGAGTTAGTGATCTAGAGAGATGGCATTTACTGGGAGAGTTAGTGATCTAGAACATAGAACATAGAACAATACAGCACAAACAGGCCCTTCGGGCAACAAGTTGCGCCGATCACATCTACCAACCCACAGACCTATCTATAACCCCTATCCTATTCTTTTCCATATACTCATCCAGAAGTCTCTTAAAAGACCCCAGTGAGTTTGCCTGAACAACCTCCAACGGCAGTTGGTTCCAGTCACTCACCACCCTCTGAGTGAAAAACCTACCCCTGACATCTCCTTTGTATTTGCTTCTCTGCACCTATCTAGAGAGATGGGATTCCCCGAGAGAGTTAGTGATCGACAGAGATAGGTTTCACTGGGAGAGTTAGTGATCGAGAGAGATGGGTTTCACTGGGGGAGTTAGTGATCTAGAGAGATGGGTTTCACTGTGACAGTTAGAACATAGAACATTAGAGCGCAGAACAGGACCTTCGGCCTTCGATGTTGCGCCGACCAATTAGGAAAAAGCAATGACCCTCTAACCTAAACCATTCCCTTCTCGTCCATAAACTTAGAACGTAGAACATAGAACGTTACAGCGCAGGACAGGCCCTTCGGCCTTCGATGTTGCGCCGACCAATTATGAAAAAAAAGCAATGACCCTCTAACCTAAACCATTCCCTTGTCTTCCATAAACTTATCAACTAACCTCTTAAACGCCACCAAACTTGGCGCATCTACAACTGCTGCAGGCAGGGCATTCCACTCCCGAACCACCCTTTGGGTAAAGAACCTACCTCTGATATCCGTCCTATAACTATCACCCCGTAATTTAAAGCTGTGTCCCCTCGTGCTAGCTTTCTCCATCCTAGGAAAAAGGCTATCACTGTCCACCCTATCTAAACCTCTAATCATCTTATATGTTTCGATAAGGTCCCCTCTTAGCCGCCTCCTTTCTAACGAAAACAACCTCAAATCCCTCAGCCTCTCTTCATAAGACCTGCCCTCCATACCAGGCAACATCCTGGTAAACCTCCTCTGTACCCTCTCCAATGCCTCCACATCTTTCTTATAATGTGGGGACCAGAACTGCACACAATACTCCAAGTGCGGCCGCACTAGAGTTTTGTACAGTTGCAACATGACGTTGCGGCTCCGAAATTCAATCCCCCTACCAATAAAAGCTAAGACTCCATATGCCTTCTTAACAACCTTATCGACTTGACTGCCTACTTTCAGGGATCTATGCACATACACACCAAGATCCCTCTGTTCATCAACACTATTAAGAATCCTACCATTAGCCCTATACTCTACACAATTATTATTCCTGCCAAAGTGCATTACCTCACACTTTTCCACATTAAACTCCATTTGCCACCTCTCGGCCCAGCTCTGCAACTTGTCCAAGTCTCTCTGCAAACTATAACACCCCTCTTCACTATCTACCACTCCACCGACTTTAGTGTCATCCGCAAATTTACTAATCCATCCTTCAATACCCTCATCCAGATCATTTATAAAAATTACAAACAGCAGGGGCCCCAAAACAGACCCCTGAGGTACACCACTTGTAACCGAACTCCACGATGAATATCTCCCATCAACCACCACCCTCTGTCTTCTATCAGCTAGCCAATTCCTAATCCAATTAGCTAAATCACCCTCAATCCCATAATCTGCATTTTCTGCAGAAGCCTTCCATGGGCCACCTCATCGAACGCCTTACTAAAGTCCATATGTACCACATCAACCGCCTTACCCCCATCCACCTCTTTGGTCACTTTTTCAAAAAAGTCAATAAGGTTAGTAAGGCACGACCTACCCTTCACAAAACCATGCTGACTATTCCCAATCAATTCATTTCTCTCTAAATAACTATAAATCCTATCCCTAATAATTCTCTCCAATACTTTGCCCACAACAGAAGTAAGACTCACCGGCCTATAATTCCCCGGAAAGTCTCTCTTCCCCTTCTTGAACAATGGGACCACATTCGCTATCCTCCAGTCTTCCGGCACTATACCCGTAACCAACGATGACCTGAAGATCAGAGCCAGAGGCTCTGCAATCGCCTCTCTCGCCTCCCAGAGAATACTAGGGTAAATCCCGTCCGGCCCAGGGGACTTATCTGACTTCAAACCCTCAAGAATATCTAGCACATCCTCCCTATCTACTTCAATACTTTCCAGTTTGCAACCCTGTACCTCAGTGTTCTCCACAACTACATTTACATCTCCCTGCGTGAATACCGAAGAGAAATATTTATTCAGTGCCTCTCCAATCTCTTCAGGCTCCACGCACAACTTCCCACTGCTGTCTATGACTGGCCCTAATCTTGCCCTAACCAATCTTCTATTCTTAACATATCTAAAGAAAGCTTTAGGATTCTCCTTAATCCTATCAGCCAAAGTCTTCTCGTGTCCCCTCTTAGCTCTCCTCAACTCACTCTTTAGCTCCCTCCTGGCTAATCTATAGCTATCCATTGCACCAACTGAGCCTTCAAGCCTCATCCTGACATAAGCCTCCTTTTTTCTTTTAACCAGCGAATTCACTTTTTTCGTACACCATGGCTCCGTTATCTACTAACCTCTTAAACGCCACCAAACTTGGCGCATCTACAACTGCAGCAGACAGGGCATTTCATACCCTTACCACCCTCTGGGTAAAGAACCTAACTCTGACATCCGTCCTATAACTACCATCCCTTAATTTAAAGCTATGTCCCCTCGTGCTAGCTTTCTCCATCCTAGGAAAAAGGCTATCACTGTCCACCCTATCTAAACCTCTAATCATCTTATATGTTTCAATAAGGTCTCCTCTTAGCCGCCTTCTTTCTAACGAAAACAACCTCAAATCCCTCAGCCTCTCTTCATAAGACCTGCCCTCCATACCAGGCAACATCCTGGTAAACCTCCTCTGTACCCTCTCCAATGCCTCCACATCTTTCTTATAATGTGGGGACCAGAACTGTACACAATACTCCAAGTGCGGCCGCACTAGAGTTTTGTACAGTTGCAACATGACGTTGCGGCTCCGAAATTCAATCCCCCTACCAATAAAAGCTAAGACTCCATATGCCTTCTTAACAACCTTATCGACTTGATTGCCAACTTTCAGGGATCTATGCACATATACACCAAGATCCCTCTCTGTTCAACAAACTATTAAGAGTCCTACCATTAGCCCTATACTCTACACATTTGTTATTCCTGCCAAAGTGAATTACCTCACACTTTTCCGCATTAAACTCCATTTGCCACCTCTCGGCCCAGCTCTGCAACTTCTCCAAGTCTCTCTGCAAACTATAACACCCCTCTTCACTATCTACCACTCCACCGACTTTAGTGTCATCCGCAAATTTACTAATCCATCCTTCAATACCCTCATCCAGATCATTTATAAAAATTACAAACAGCACGGGCCCCAAAACAGATCCCTGAGGTACACCACTTGTAACCGAACTCCACGATGAATATCTCCCATCAACCACCACCCTCTGTCTTCTATCTGCTAGCCAATTCCTAATCCAATTAGCTAAATCACCCTCAATCCCATACATCTGCATTTTCTGCAGAAGCCTTCCATGGGACATCTTATCGAACGCCTTACTAAAGTCCATATATACCACATCAACTGCCTTACCCCCATCCACCTGTTTGGTCACTTTTTCAAAAAAGTCAATAAGGTTAGTAAGGCACGAACTACCCTTCACAAAACCATGCTGACTGTCCCCAATCAATTCATTTCTCTCTAAATAACTATAAATCCTATCCCTAATAATTCTCTCCAATACTTTGCCCACAACAGAAGTAAGACTCACCGGCCTATAATTCCCAGGAAAGTCTCTCTTCCCCTTCGTGATCAATCGGACCACATTCGCTATCCTCCAGTCTTCCGGCACTATACCCGTAACCAACGATGACCTGAAGATCAGAGCCAGAGGCTCTGCAATCTCCTCTCTCGCCTCCCAGAGAATCCTAGGGTAAATCCCATCCGGTCCAGAGGACTTATTTAACTTCAAACCCTCAAGAATATCTAGCACATCTTCCTTATCTACTTCAATACTTTCCAGTTTGCAACCCTGTATCCCAGTGTTCTCCACAACTACATTTACATCTCCCTGCGTGAATACCGAAGAGAAATATTTGTTCAGTGCCTCTCCAATCTCTTCAGGCTCCACGCACAACTTCCCACTGCTGTCTGTGACTGGCCCTAATCTTGCCCTAACCAATCTTCTATACTTAACATATCTAAAGAAAGCTTTAGGATTCTCCTTGATCCTATCAGCCAAAGTCTTCTTGTGTCCCCTTTTAGTTCTCCTCAATTCACTCTTTAGCTCCCTCTTGGCTAATCTATAGCTATCCATTGCACTAACTGAGCTTTCAAGCCTCATCCTGACATAAGCCTCCTTTTTCCTTTTAACCAGCAAATTAACTTTTTTAGTACACCGTGGTTCCCTTACTCGACCATTTCCTCCTTGCCTGACAGGGACATACTTATCAAGGACTCGCAGCAGCTGCTCCTTGAATAAGCTCCACATTTCAGATGTTCCCAGACCCTGTAGTTTCCTAGTCCAACCTATGCACCCTAATTCCCTCCTTATGGCCTCATAATTACCATTCCCCCAGCTATAACTACTGCCCCCAGGTTCATGCGTATCCCTATCCATCACTAAGGTGAACGCAACCGAATTGTGGTCACTATCACCAAAATGTTCACCAACTTCCCAGTCTAACACCTGGTCTGGCTCATTGCCCAGCACCAAATCCAATGTAGCCTCACCTCTAATTGGCCTATCTACATACTGAGTCAAAAAACCTTCCTGCACACTTTGTACAAAAACTGACCCCTCTAACGAGCTCGAGCTATAGCTATTCCAATCAATATTAGTAAAGTTAAAGTCCCCCATAACAATTAGCCTATTACTTTCACTCCTGTCCAGGATCGACTTTGCAATCCTTTCCTGTACCTCTCTAGAACTTTTAGGAGGTCTATAGTTATTTAGGAGGGTGGTTCGGGAGTGGAATGCCCTGCCTGCAGCGGTTGTAGATGCGCCAAGTTTGGTGGCATTTAAGAGGTTAGTTGATAAGTATATGGCAACGAGAAGGGAATGGTTTAGTTTGGAGGGGCATTGCTTTTTATATTGGTCCGGCGCACATCGAAGGCCGAAGGCTGTTATGTGCTGTAATGTTCTATGTTCTATGTTCTATAAAAGACTACAACAGGGTGACCTCTCCTATTCTGTTTCAATCCCTCAGACTCATAATACCTCAACAGACAAGGTCCTCATCAAACTTCCTTTTTTACATTAGAACATAGAACATGAACAAGTACAGCACAGAAACAGGCCCTTCGGCCTTCGATGTGTGCCGACCAAAATAAAAAGCAATGCCCCTCCTAAACTAAAACCCTCCCTTCTCACCATATACTTATCAAACTAACCTCTTAACGCCACAAACTTCCGGCGCATCCACAACACGCTGCAGCAAGGCCATTCCACCCCTAATCACTCTTTGAGTAAAGACCTACTTGATATCGTCCTATAAACTCATACCCCTTAATTTAAAGTTGTGTCCCCTCGTGTAGCACTTTCCATCCTAGGAAAAAGGCTATCACTGTCCACCCTATCCAAACCTCTAATTATCTTATATGTTTCAATAAGATCCCCCCTTAGCCGCCTCCTTTCTAACGAAAACAACCTCAAATCCTTCAACCTCTCTTCATAGGACCTGCCCTCCATACCAGGCAACATCCTAGTAAACCTCCTCTGTACCCTCTCAAGCCCTCAATCTTTCTTATAATGTGGGACCAGAACTGCACACAATACTCCAAGTGCGGCCGCACTAGAGTTTTGTACAGCTGCAACATGATGCTGCGGCTCCAAAATTCAATCCCCCTACCAATAAAAGCTAAGACTCCATAAGCCTTCTTAACAAACTTTATCCACTTGACTGCTGTTTTGTCACTGTGATACAGTCTTTGACTAATAATGCCACTCCTCCCCCCCCTTCTACCTCCTTCTCTACTCCGACTGAAGCATTTGAACCCCGGAACCTGCAACAACCATTCCTGTCCCTGCTCTATCCATGTCTCTGAAATGGCTACAACATCGAAGTTCCAGGTACTGATCTAAGCTGCAAGTTCCTCCACCTTATTGCGAATACTTCTTGCATTAAAGTATACGCATTTCAAACCATGCACTACTCCACCCGTACGCTGCTGTTCTTTACAGTTCTCATCTATGACCCCCCTATTGTCGTCCCTCTTAACACCCAAACTACTCAGGATTCCACTAAATCAGTTAGTGATCTAGAGAGATGGGTTCCACTGGGAGTGGTAGTGATCAAGAGAGATGGGTTTCCCTGGGAGAGTTAGTGATCGAGTGAGATGGATTCCACTGGGGGAGTTAGTGATCTAGACAGATGGCATTTACTGGGAGAGTTAGTGATCTAGAGAGATGGGTTCCACTGGGGGAGTTAGTGATCTAGAGAGATGGGTTTCCCTGGGAGAGTTAGTAATCAAGTGAGTTGGATTCCACTGGGGGAGTTAGTGATCGAGAGAGATGGCATTTACTGGGAGAGTTAGTGATCTAGAGAGATGGGTTTCAACGGGGGAGTTAGTGATCTAGAGAGATGGGTTTCACTGGGGGAGTTAGTGATCTAGAGGGATGGGTTTCACTGGGAGAGTTAGTGATCTAGAGAGATGGGTTTCACTGGGAGAGTTAGTGATCGAGTGAGATGGATTCCTCTGGGGGAGTTAGTGATCTAGAGAGGTGGGTTTCACTGGGAGAGTTAGTGATCTAGAGAGATGGGTTTCACTGGGGGAGTTAGTGATCTAGAGAGATGGGTTTCCCTGGGAGAGTTAGTGATCGAGTGAGATGGATTCCACTGGGGGAGTTAGTGATCTAGAGAGATGGCATTTACTGGGAGAGTTAGTGATCTAGAGAGATGGGTTCCACTGGGGGAGTTAGTGATCTAGAGAGATGGTTTCACTGGGAGTGGTAGTGATCTAGAGAGATGGGTTTCCCTGGGAGAGTTAGTAATCAAGTGAGTTGGATTCCACTGGGGGAGTTAGTGATCTGGAGAGATGGCATTTACTGGGAGAGTTAGTGATCTAGAGAGATGGGTTTCACTGGGGGAGTTAGTGATCTAGAGGGATGGGTTTCACTGGGAGAGTTAGTGATCTAGAGAGATGGGTTTCACTGGGAGAGTTAGTGATCGAGTGAGATGGATTCCTCTGGGGGAGTTAGTGATCTAGAGAGGTGGGTTTCACTGGGAGAGTTAGTGATCGAAAGAGATGGGTTGCACTGGGAGAGTTAGTAACCTAGAGAGATAGGTTTCTCTGGAAGAGTTAATGATCGAAAGAGATGGAATTCATCTCGAGTTAGTGATCTGGAGAGATGGATTCACTGCGTGAGTTAGTGATAGAACATAGAACATTGCAGCACAACAGGCCCTTCGGCTCACAAGTTGCATCGATCATATCCATACCTACCAGGCTAAAGAACTATCTGTAACTCCCCAATCTTATTAAATGCCACATACTCATCATAGTCTTTTAAAAGACCGCAGCGAGTTCATCTCTACCACCACCAACGGCAGCTGATTCCACTCACTCACCACCATCTGAATGAAAAACGTACCCCTAACATCTCCTCTGTACCTGCCCCCCAGCACCTTAAATCTGTGTCCTCTTGTAACGACCATTTCAGCCCGGAGAAATAGCCTCCAAAAATCCATTCTATCTATGTCTCTCAACGTTTTATAAACCTCTACCAGGTCGCCTCTCAACCTTTGTCTCTCTAGGGAGAAGAGACCTAGCTCCTTCAACCTACCTTCATAAGGCATGCCTCCCAATCCAGGCAACATCCTTGTAAATCTCCTCTGCACCCTCTCAATGGCTTCCAGATCCTTCGTATAGTGAGGCGACCAAAACTGCACACAGTACTCCAAGTGGGGGTCTAACAAGGGTTTTATAAAGTTGCAGCATTACCTCCCGACTCCTAAACTCAATCCCTCGATTAATGAAGGTTAGCACGCCGTAATCCTTTCTGACCACATCCTCCACTTGTGGGGCCAATTTCAAGACTTATGGGCCCGGACCCCAAGATCCTTGTGCTCCTCAACACTGCCAACCCTTGATATTATACTCCTTCATCCCATTGTTCCTGCCAAAATGGACCACCACACATTTATCGACGTTGAAGTCCATCTGCCACTTCTCCGCCCAGTCTTGCATCCTGTCGATGTCATGCTGCAACTTCTGACATCCCTCCAGACCATCCACAACACCACCGAGCTTCGTGTCGTCAGTGAACTTACTCACCCATCCCTCCACTTCCTCATCCAGGTCATTTATGAAAATGACAAACAGCAGGGGTCCTAGAACAGATCCCTGGGGCACTCAACTGGTGACTGACCTCCATGCAGAAAAAGAGCCATCCACAACCACCCTCTGCCTTCTGCAGGCAAGCCAGTTCTGGATCCAAAAGGCCAAAGCCCCTTTGATTCCATGCCCTCTCACCTTCTCAAGAAGTCTTGCATGGGGGACCTTATCAAATACCCTGCTGAAATCCATGTAAACCACATCTACCGCTCTTCCTTCGTCAATGTGTTCAGTCACATTTTCGAAGAATTCAACTAGGCTCGTAAGGCACGATCTGCCCTTAACAAAGCTGTGTTGACTATTCCTGATCATTGCTAAACTTCTGTAAATGCTCATAAATCCTGTCCCTCAGTATCCTCTCCATCAAGTTACCAACCACTGAGGTCAGACTCACCGGTCAGTAATTTCCCAGCCTAATGGTGTTCCCTTTCTTGAAAATAAGAACCACATAGGAATCTGATCTGGAGAGATGAGTTTCACTGGGAGAGTTAGTGGTCAAGAGAGATCGGTTTCACTTGGGCAGTTAGTGATCTAGAGGGATCAGTTTCATAGGGTGAGTTAGTGCTGTAGAGAGATGGGTTTCATTGGGTGAGTTAGTGATCGAGAGAGATGGGTTCCACTGGGGGAGTTAGTGATCTAGAGAGATGGGTTTCACTGGGGGAGTTAGTGATCTACAGAGATCGGTTTCACTGGGGGAGTTAGTGATCTAGAGAAATGGGTTTTGCTGGAAGAGTTAGTGATCAAGAGAGATGGTTTCACTGGGACTGATTGTGATCGAGAGACATGGGTTTCACTGAGGGAGTTAGTGATCTATCTAGAGAGATGGGTTTCACTGGGAGAGTTCGTGATCTAGAGAGATGGGTTTCACTGGGGGAGTTAGTGATCTAGAGAGATGGGTTTCACTGGGGGAGTTAGTGATCTAGAGAGATGGGATTCCCTGAGAGAGTTAGTGATCGAGAGAGATGGGTTTCACTGGGGGAGTTAGTGATCTGGAGAGATGTGTTTCACTGGGGGAGTTAGTGATCGACAGAGATGGCATTTACTTGGGAGAGTTAGTGATCTAGAGAGATGGGTTTCACTGGGAGAGTTAGTGATCTAGAGAAATGGGTTTCACTGGGGGAGTTAGTGATCGACAGAGATGGCATTTACTGGGAGAGTTAGTGATCGAGAGAGATGGGTTTCACTGGGGGAGTTAGTGATCGAGAGAGATGGGTTTCACTGGGGGAGTTAGTGATCGAGAGAGATGGGTTTCACTGGGGGAGTTAGTGATCTACAGAGATGGGTTTCACTGGGGGAGTTAGTGATCTAGAGAGATGGGTTTCACTGGGGGAGTTAGTGATCGACAGAGATGGCATTTACTTGGGAGAGTTAGTGATCTAGAGAGATGGGTTTCACTGGGAGAGTTAGTGATCTAGAGAAATGGGTTTCACTGGGGGAGTTAGTGATCGACAGAGATGGCATTTACTGGGAGAGTTAGTGATCTAGAGAGATGGGTTTCACTGGGAGAGTTAGTGATCTAGAGAAATGGGTTTCACTGGGGGAGTTAGTGATCGAGAGAGATGGGTTTCACTGGGGGAGTTAGTGATCGAGAGAGATGGGTTTCACTGGGGGAGTTAGTGATCTAGAGAGATGGGTTTCACTGGGGGAGTTAGTGATCGAGAGAGATGGGTTTCACTGGGGGAGTTAGTGATCGAGAGAGATGGGTTTCACTGGGGGAGTTAGTGATCTAGAGAGATGGGTTTCACTGGGGGAGTTAGTGATCTAGAGAGATGGGTTTCACTGGGAGAGTTAGTGATCTAGAGAAATGGGTTTCACTGGGGGAGTTAGTGATCGAGAGAGATGGGTTTCCTGGGGGAGTTAGTGATCTAGAGAGATGGGTTTCACTGGGGGAGTTAGTGATCGAGAGAGTGGGTTTCACTGGGGGAGTTAGTGATCTACAGAGATGGGTTTCACTGGGGGAGTTAGTGATCTGAGAGATGGGTTTCACTGGGGAGTTAGTGATCTAGAGAGATGTATTTCCATGGGAAGTTGTATCTAGAGAGTGTTTCCTGGGGAGTTATATCTACAAGATGGGTTTCAGGGAGTTAGTGATCTAAGAGATGGTTTTCACTGGGAGAGTTAGTGATCTAGAGAGATGGTTTCACTGGGGGTGTTAGTGATCTAGAGAGATGGGTTTTTCTGGGGGAGTTAGTGATCTAGAGAGATGGGTTTCAGTGAGGGAGTTAGTGATCGAGAGAGATGGGTTTTTCTGGGGGAGTTAGTGATTGAGAGAGATGGGTTTCACTGGGGGAGTTAGTGATCTAGAGAGATTAGTTTCATTGGGAGAGTTAGTGATCTAGAGAGATGGGTTTCACTGGGGGAGTTAGTGATCTAAAGAGATGGGTTTCACTGGGACTGGTAGTGATCGACAGAGATGGCATTTACTGGGAGAGTTAGTGATCTAGAGAGATGGGTTTCGCTGGGGAAGGTAGTGATCTAGAGAGATCAGTTTCACTGGGAGAGTCAGTGATCTAGAGAGATGGGTTTCACTGGGGGAGTTAGTGATCTAGAGAGATGGCCTTTACTGCGAGAGTTAGTGATCTAGAGAGATGGGTTTCACTGCGAGAGTTAGTGGTCCAGAGAGTTGGGATTCATCTGGAGTTAGTGATGCAGCGAAATGGGTTTCACTGGGTGAGTTAGTGGTCTAGAGACATGGGTTTCACTGGGGGAGTTAGTGATCTTGAGATATTGCTTTGTTATGATGCGTTCTGTGTATATATTGAAGCCCCTGTTTCACTGGTTTGTAAGCAGTACTGGGTGTGAAATCAGTTACAATCAGACCTGGCTTTGTGAAGCCTGAGTTTTTGTATTTTGAGGAATCAGTATAAATTGTCTTCAGGCTGAGTTGAGAGGGTTGCACCGTCTGTCTCTGTCATTCCACCAATCCATGGATCAGAGCATACATTGATAGGTTTATTCTGCCTGCTTTAGACCCAATGCTGTGAGTCTGTGAAAAACCTCTCCATGTCCAGGATATTTCAATAAACAACATTATAAAACCAAAACTAATAGAAAGGCAAAGCTCCCTGAATGAAATGTAAACATATAATAATTTCTCCTTTTAAATATCCTAACTCACTTGTGCATATGTACATACACACATACAAACACACACTACGTGCACATCCACATGCACTCACACATGCACACACATGAACATGTATGTACACACATATACATGCAAAAGCACACACACAGATGCACATGTATACACATCTCCACATACACACACACGTATATGCACTCACACACACCCACATATGCACATAAACACATGCATGCACACGTGCAAGCACATACATGCACATGCTGATTTGCACACATATGCCCACATGCACATACACACACGAGTGCAAGCATGTACACACACATGCACGCATACACGCATGCACACACACAGATATGCACACGCACACACACAGTTGCACACACACAGTTACACACACACACACACTCATATGCACACACAAACAAACACACTCACAACATACACACACTCGCACGCACACACACACATACACACACCGGCTCTCACAGTCAAACACACATACACACGCACACGCACATAAACCAAATAGAGCAGTTATGCCGCAGGGTGAATTGTTTGTGGTTTAAGGGATAAGGATTGATGATGTTTTCCAGCTTTCCCATTTGGTCTTTCAGCAACAGTCTGCTTCATCACTAAATGAAATTCATTGTCCCAATTTAGAAAGAATTATAAGGGAAAGGATTTATAATTACCTAGAGAGAAATAAATTGATAAGGGATAGTCAACATGGTTTTGTGAAGGGTGGGTCGTGCCTCACAAACCTTATTGAGTTTTTTGAAAAGGTGACTAAAGAGGTAGATAAGGGTAAGGCAGTTGATGTAGTGTATATGGATTTTAGCAAAGCGTTTGATAAGGCTCCCCATGGAAGACTACTGCAGAAAATGCAAATGCATGGGATTGAGGAAGATTTAGCAATTTGGATTGGGAATTAGCTAGCTGGTAGAAGATAGAGGGTGGTGGTTGATGGGATATATTCAACCTGGAGTTTAGTTACTAGTGGTGTACCTCAGGGATCTGTTTTGAGGCCACTGTTGTTTGTTGTTTTTATAAATGGCCTAGATGAGTGTGTCGAGGGATGGGTTAGTAAGTTGGCTGATGACACCAAAGTCGGAGGAGTTGTAGACAGTGAGGATGGATGTTACAGTTTGCAGAGGGACATAGATAAGTTGCAGAGCTGGGCCCAGAGGTGGCAAATGGAGTTTAATATGGAAAAGTGTGAGGTGATTCACTTTGTTAAGAGTAATATGTGTGCAGAATATGGGGCTAATGGGAGGACTCTTAGTAGTGTCAACGAGCAGAGAGATCTTGGTGTACCTGTGCATAGATCTCTGAAAGTTGGTAGTCGAGTTGATAAGATTGTTAAGAAGGTGTACATTGTGTTAGCATTTATGGTAGAGGGATTGAATTTCGGAGCCAAGACGTCTTACTGCAACTGTACAAAACTCTGGTGCGGCCACACTTGGAGTATTGTGTACAGTTTTGGTCGCCACATTATAAGAAAGATGTGGAGGCATTGGAGAGGGTACAGAGGAGGTTTACCAGGATGTTGCCTGGTATGGTGGGCAGGTCTTATGAGGAAAGGCTGAGGGACTTGAAGTTATTTTCATTAGAAAGAAGAAGGCTAAGAGGTGACTTAATTGAGCCGTACAAGATGATCAGAGGGTTAGATAGGGTGGATAGTGAGAGCCTTTTCCCTTGGATGGAGATGGATAACACGAGGGGACATAGCTTTAAATTAAGGGGTGGTAGTTAAAGGATGGATGTCAGAGGGTAGTAAGGGCATGGAATGCCCTGCCTGCAGCAGTTGTGGACTCGCCAAGTTTAAGGGTGTTCAAATGGTCAGTGGATAGGCATATGGATAACATTGGAATAGTTTAGGATAGAGGGTCATTAGATTGGTTCCGTTGGTAGGAGCAACATCGAGGGCCGAAGGGCCTGTACTGCGCTGTAATGTTCTATGTTCTAATGTAGAATTTTAACTTTTGGGCCAGATCTATCATTCTCCATAGCTATCTTAAAACTATGCCTAGATCCCTCTGTATGTTAATGTTTCTAAGAGTTCTGCCATTTACCGTATACTTCCCTCCTGCATTATATTTTCCAAAGTGCATCACCTCACATTTCTCTGGATTAAATTTCATTTGCCATTTCTCTGCCCAAGTATCCAGCCTATCTAGATCCTGTTCTATCCTCTGGCAATTCTCCTCACAATTCACACCTTCCCAATCTTTATATTCACAATCCACAAATTATTAATCAGCCCACCAGCATCTCCTCCAAATCATTTATATACATTACAAACGACAGGGATCCCTGCACCGATCCCTGCGGAATACCACTGATCACGGATCTCCAATCAGAAAAACTCCCTTCCACGGTTGCTCTCCCTGACCAAGCCAGTTCTATGTCCATCTTATCAGTTCGCCATGGATCCCATCTGACTTCATCTTTACCAGTCTGTCACGAGGGACCTTGTCAAAGGCCTTGTTAAAATCCCTGTATACATTATCCACCATTCTCATCAAGCTTCTTTGTTACTTTTGCAAAAAACTCAATCAAGTTATTGAGACATGATCTCCTTCACAAAACCATGAAATCTATTGCTAATAACTGCATATTTTTCCAAGTGTGAGTAAATCCTGTCCCTGAGAATCTTCTTAGGGGTGGTTCGGTGGCACGGTGGTTAACACTGCTGCCTCACAGGGAGCCAAGTTCCATTCCTGGCTTGGGTTACTGTCTGTGTGGAGTTTGCGCGTCCTCCCCGTGACTGTGTGCGTTTCCCCCGGGTGCTCCAGTTTCCTCCTAATGTGAAGGTTAGGTGGATTGGCCAAGTTAAATTGACCCTTAGTGTCAGGGGGACTAGCTAGGGTGAATGCATGGGGTTATGGGGATAGGGCCTAGGTGGGATTGTGGTCGGTGCAGACTCGGTGGGCTGACTGGCCTTCTGCACTGTAGTTTTGTATGATCTATGAACATTCTCCAATAATTTCCTACCACCAATGTAAGGCCTGTCATTTGCCAGATTATCTCTATTGCCCCTTGGCTATTCTCCAGTCCTTGGGTCATCTCCTGAGAGTAAAAATAACATGCAAAGATTTTGAACAAGGTCCCAGGAATTTCCTTCCTTGCCTCCCTCAGTATTCTGCAATATATTGCATCAGTCCCTTAATACTTTTCAAAATGCCCACTATCGATGCCCATTGGGTCCTCACTGTCCACAGGGATAGTCATGATGTAAAGATGCCGGCGTTGGATTGGAGTGGTAAGAACTCAGTAAGAATTTAGCAACACCAATTATTAATCCAACCGATTTATTTGATAGTAAAAAAGCGAGCTTTCAACCCTCCCGTGTCTTCATCAGGCAAGTGCAGTGTTCTGGTCTGCAATAGCACACATCAGCACAGACAGTCAGAGATTGCTGATTAGAATGCGAATCCTTACATCTAACCTGCTATTCAAGTGTTAGTGCCAGAGGACTGGAGAGTGGCAAATGTCGTTTCTCTTTTCAAGAAAGGAAATAGGAATGATCCCGATAATTATAGGCTGGTTAGTCTTACTTTGGTGGTCAGTAAATTAATGGAAAGAGTCCTGAGAGGTAGGATTTCTGACCATTTGGAAAGATGCAGTTTAATCCCGGCTAGTCAGCACGGTTTCGTGAGGGTTAAGTCCTCCCTCACAAATTTGATTGAATTCTTTGAGGGGGTAACTAAGCGTGTGGACGAAGATAGAACGGTTGATATCGTATACATGGATTTTAGTAAGGCGTTTGATAAGGTTCCCCATGGTAGGCTCATGAAAAAGATAGTAAGGTGTGGGATGGAAGGAAATTTGGCCGTTTAGATAAGTAACTGGCTGTGGTGGTGGAGGGAAAATTTTCAGACTGGAGGCCAGTTACCAGCGGTGTACCACAGGGATCAGTGTTAGGTCCTCTGCTGTTTGTGATTTTTATCAATGACTTGGAAGAGGGGGCTGAAGGGTGGGTCAGTAAATTTGCTGTTGACACCAAGATTGGTGGAGTAGTGGATGAGTTGGAGGGCTCTTGCAGGCTGCAAACAGACACTGATAGGATGCAGAGCTGTGCCGAAGGTGGCGTATGGAATTTAACCCTGAGTTTAAGTGTGAGGTAATTCATTTTGGTAGGACAAAGTTGAATGCAGATTACAGGGTCAGTGGCAGGGTTCTGAGGAATGTGGAGGAACAGAGAGATCTTGGGTTCATATCCACAGATCCCTGAAGGTTGTCACTCAAGTGGATAGAGGCGTGAAGAAGGCTTATAGTGTGTTAGTGTTTATTAACAAGGGGTTTGAGTTTAAGAGCCGTGGGGTTATGCTGCAACTGTACCGGACGTTGGTGAGACCACATTTGGAAAATTGTGTTCAGTTCTGGTCACCTCACTATAAGAAGGATGTGGAAGCATTGGAGAGAGTGCAGAGGAGATTTACCAGGATGGTGCCTGGCTTGTGGGGTAGGTCTAATGAGGAAAGGTTGAGGGAGGTGGAAGATGAGAGGCAACTTAATAGAGTTTTATAAGATGATGAGAGGGATTGATAGGGTGGACGTGCAGAGACTATTTCCTCGGGTGGGTATAGCTGTTACTAGGGGGCATAACTATAAGGTTCATGGTGGAGATGTAGGAGGGATGTCCGAGGTAGATTCTTTACTCAGAGAGTGGTTGAGGTTGGAATAGACTGCCTGCTGTGATAGTGGGATCAGACACTTTAGAAACTTTAAAGCGGTTATTGGATAGGCAATGGAGCACTTCAGAAGGATAGGAAGGGGATAACTTGATCTTGTGTTTGGACATAGCTCAGCACAGCATTGAGGGCCGAAAGGCCTATATTGTGCTCTACTGTTCTATGTTCTACCTCCTCTCTTTTTATCTCAACCTGTTCTAGAATATCAACATCCTCCTTTCTACACTCACCATCCACCACATCCTTCTCCTTTGTGAATACTGATGCAAAGTACTCATTAAAGACCTCACGCACCTCATCTGGTTCCACACACAAATTCCCTCCACAATCCTTCAGCGGACCTATTCTTTCCTTAGCTACCCCCTTCCTTCTTATATATGCATAAAAAAACCTTGGGATTCTCCTTAATCCAGCCTACCAAGGATATTTCATGGCCTCTTTTACCTCTCCTGACTCCTTGCTTAAGATCTTTCCTGCTTCCTTTATATTTTTCGATTCCTGTCTTCAGTTTCTTAAACCTTATGTATGCCTCCTTTTCCTTTTTGACTAAGCACACAATTTCATCTTATTATCCACAGTTCCTGGATCTTGCCATTCTTATTCTTCATTTTCATATGAACATGTAAGTCCTGAACGCTAATCAACTGGGCTATAAAAGATTCCCACATGACAGATGTGGATTTACCATCAAACAGCCACCCCCCGCAGTCTACATTCCCCAGTCCCTGCCTAATATTGTCATAGTTAACCCTCCCCAAATTTCGTACTTTCATCCGAGAACTCCTCTTATCTATTAATAACTTAAAACTTACGGAATTATGGTCACTGTTCCTGAAAGGCTTTAAAGAGCTGCAAACAGTGAGCAGCAAAGAGGAAAAAGCTGGAGCAGTGGAGGTGAACCAGCTGAATGTTTTATTTCTGAATCAAGTGTATATTTGTTATTTTCGCAATAACTGACTTGTAATGCACTGCAAATTGTGTTTCATTTTCTCTACCTTCAGTCTTTTAATCATTGATATTTCTGGGTAAATTTTTATATTTTATTTTTAATTTTCTTGTGCACCAAGGAAGAGAAGCCTATATTTTGATTTTTATATAAGGTACCTGCGTATACGTATGTGTGTGTGTGACACACCCGTCTTGTCTTCATGTCAGACCATGATCTTTTGTTCTTTCGCTTGTCTCCCTTGTCTTAATAATCTGATTTTGAGTGGTTAATCTGCTGCTGCCTCTGTACTGTGGTTTATGTAGAATTTGTCGCGACTTTAAGAGGCTTTGTGTGTGTGGAAATGGTGACCGTGTATTCTCCGGTTCTCTGCCAGTGGCCCAGTGTAGTATTGAGCGCTGGACCCCAGCTGCAGTCACTTAGACAATACACAGGAAGGTCCAGAGTGTCACTGAAGTGTTGGAACTGGATCAGAGACACAGGAACACAAAGAGGCCATTCAGCCCCTCAAACCTCTCACCATCCAAGGAGTTCATGGCCTTTTTTGCAGTCTAGCTCCATGTACTGTCTTTATCCCAATAACCTTTGATTAAGAGACATCTATCAATCTCAGATTTAAAATTGTCAATTGATCCAGCATCAATTATTGATGTGGAAGACAGTTCCAAGCTTCTACCACCATTTATAGAAACCATAGAATATTACAGCTCAGAAATAGGCCTATTGGCCTTTCTTGTCTGTGCCGAATCATTTTTCTGCCTAGTCCCACTGACCTGCACCTGGACCATATCCCTTCACACCTCTCATCCATGAACCTGTCCAAGTTTTACTTAAGTGTTAAAAGTGACTCCGCATTTACCACTTTATCTGGCAGCACATTCCACACTGCTACCACTCTCTGTGTGGAGTACCTCCCCCCAATATTCCCTTTAAACTTTTCTCCTTTCATCCTTAACCCATGCCCTCTGGTTTTTATCTTCCCTAGCCTCAGTGGGAAAAGCCTGCTTGCATTCACTCTATCTACACCCATGTGCAGAAGTGTTCCCTCATTTCAGTCAAAGAACAATATACAAAGAACAGTACAGCACAGGAGCAGGCCCTTTAGCCCTCCAAGCCTGCACCAATCATGACCCCTGCCTAAACTAAAACCACATCCTTCCATTCCCATCCTATTCATGTATCTGTCTAGTTGCCTGTTAAATGCTGCTAATGTACCTGCTGCCACTGCCTCCCTGGTCAGCGGGTTCCAGACACTCACCACTCTCTGTGTAAAAACTTGCCTCGCACATTTCCTTTAAACTTTTCCCCGCACACCTTAAACCAATGTCTCCTAGCACTTGACATTTCTATCCAGGAAAGAGCTTCTGTCTATCCACTCTGTCCACGTCACTCAATCTTGTAAACCTCAATCAGGTCACCCATCAACCTCTGTCACTCCAGTGAGAACAAACCGAGTTTCTCCAATCTCTCTTCATAGCTAAGGACCGGTGCCCGAAAGGTCAGGTTCCAATCAGCTCATCCTGTAAAATCTATCTTGTCAGCTTCTGGATGATTCTCAAATAGATTAACCTCACTTTCTCTTCGTTCATTTCAACTCCCACACTTCTAATGAGAGTGCTATGGGGTGAGGCACACTCACACATAGCAAATAAGCTGGCCTATGAGAGAGCAGCAGAGTGGGCAGACTCCTGGCTCCATTCCAATGTTGGAGTCACAGGATAGGGTTCATAAATCCCCGAATTGTGTCTATTAGAGATACCTAGCTATGTCTATTACAGATACCCAGCTGTGTGTGTTGGAGATATAGTAAGAAGTCTGACAACATCAGTTTTAAATCCAACCAATTTATTTGATAGTAAACTCGCAAGCTTTCGACTTTATAGTCTTCGTCAGGTGGATGAGGTGTTCTAGTCTCCAATAGCACACATATCAGCACCGACAGTTTACAGATTAGAATGCGCATCTTTACACCACCCCAGTCCAACGCCGGCATCTCTACATCATGTCTGTTAGGGATGCCCAGCTGTGTCTGTTAGGGATGCCCAGCTGTGTCTGTTAGGGATGCCCAGCTGTGTCTGTTAGGGATGCCCAGCTGTGTCTGTTAGGGATGCCCAGCTGTGTCTGTTAGGGATGCCCAGCTGTGTCTGTTAGGGATGCCCAGCTGTGTGTGTTAGGGATGCCCAGCTGTGTCTGTTAGGGATGCCCAGCTGTGTCTGTTAGGGATGCCCAGCTGTGTCTGTTAGGGATGCCCAGCTGTGTCTGTTAGGGATGCCCAGCTGTGTCTGTTAGGGATGCCCAGCTGTGTCTGTTAGGGATGCCCAGCTGTTAGTGTTGGAGATATCCTCCTCTGTTTGTTACCTGTCCTGAACCGTGTGCTCAGTAACTGTCATGACAAAATTTGCAGTATTGTTCATTTTGTTCTGTATTTTAGAACATTTAATTCTGCAGACATTATGTATTCTTTGAACTGCATTTTAGTGCAGCAGTGTCTTGATGGTGGATGATCTGGGGAGGGAGATACACAGGGACTCTGGGTGAATGCTCTGTGAGAGTGGGTGATCTGGGGAGCGGTATACACAGGGACTCTGGGTGAATGCTCTGTGAGAATGGATGAACTGGAGATGGAGATACGCAGGGACTCTGGGTGAATGCTCTGAGAGAGTGGATAATCTGGGGATGGAGATACATGGGGACTCTGGGTGAACGCTCTGTGAGAGTGGATGATCTGGGGAGGGAGATACACAGGGACTCTGGAGGAATGCTCTGTGAGAGTGGATGATCTGGGGAGGGAGATACACAGGGACTCTGAAGGAATGCTCTGTCAGAGTGGATGATCTGGGGAGGGAGATACTCATTGATTCTGGAGGAATGCTGTGTGAGAGTGGATGATCTGGGGAGGGATACACAGGGACTCCGGAGGAATGCACTGTGAGAGTGGATGATCTGGGGAGGGAGATACACAGGGACTCTGGGTGAATGCTCTGAGAGAGTGGATGATCTGGGGAGGGAGATACACAGGGACTCTGGGTGAATGTTCTGTGAGAATGGATGATCTGGGGAGGGAGATACACAGTGACTGTGGAGGAATGCTCTCTGAGAGTGGATGATCTGGGGAGGGAGATACACAGGGACTCTGGGTGAATGCTTTGTGAGAGTGGATGATCTGGGGAGGGAGATACACAGGGACTCTGGGTGAATGCTCTGAGAGAGTGGATGATCTGGGGAGGGAGATACACAGGGACTCTGGGTGAATGCTCTGTGAGAGTGGATGATCTGGAGATGGAGATAAACAGGGAGTCTGGAGGAATGCAGCGAGACTTGGACAAGTTGCAGAGCTGGGCCGAGAGGTGGCAAATGGAGTTTAATGCGGAAAGGTGTGAGGTAATTCACTTTGGCAGGAATAACAAATGTGTAGAGTATAGGGCTAATGGTAGGACTCTTAATAGTGTTGAAGAACAGAGCGATCTTGGTGTATATGTGCATAGATCCCTGAAAGTTGGCAATCAAGTCGATAAGATTAAGAAGGCATACGGAGTCTTAGCTTTTATTGGTAGGGGGATTGAATTTCGGAGCCGCAACGTCATGTTGCAACTGTACAAAACTCTAATGCAGTCGCACTTGGAGTATTGTGTACAGTTCTGGTCCCCGCATTATAAGAAAGATATGGAGGCATTGGAGAGGGTACAGAGGAGGTTTACCAGGATGTTGCCTGGTATGGAAGGCAGGTCTTATGAAGAGAGGCTGAGGGATTTTCGTTAGAAAGGAGGCGGCTAAGAGGAGACCTTATTGAAACATATAAGATGATTAGAGGTTTAGATAGGGTGGACAGTGATAGCCTTTTCCTAGGATGGAGAAAGCTAGCACGAGGGGACATAGCTTTAAATTAAGGGGTGGTAGTTATAGGACGGATGTCAGAGGTAGGTTCTTTACACAGAGGGTGGTAAGGGTATGGAATGCCCTGCCTGCAGCAGTTGTAGATGCGCCAAGTTTGGTGGCGTTTAAGAGGTTAGTAGATAGTTTATGGATGAAAAGGGAATGGTTTAGGTTAAAGGGTCACTGTTTTTTCCTAATTGGTCGGCGCAACATCGAAGGCCGAAGGGCCTGTTCTGCGCTGTAATGTTCTATGTTCTATGAATGCTCTGTGAGAGTGGATGATCTGGGGATGGAGATACATGGGGACTCTGGGTGAATGCTCTCTGAGAGTGGATGATCTGGGGAGGGAGATACACAGGGACTCTGGGTGAATGCTCTGTGAGAGTGGATGATCTGGGGAGGGAGATACACAGGGACTGTGGGTGAATGCTCTGTGAGAGTGGATGATCTGGGGAGGGAGATACACAGGGAGTCTGGGTGAATGCTCTGTGAAAGTGGATGATCTGGGGAGGGAGATACACAGGGACTCTGGAAGAATGCTCACTGTAGAAGAGGTTACTGTGTTCATATTGAAGCCATAATTATGTTGTGAGACAGAATAGTGGGTCAAATCTTCTCATGTCTTCATTTAACTTCTCACTCTCACCCACTCATTCACTCTGACTGTCACTGTCGTTCACCGTCGCTCTGTCGTTCACCGTCGCTCTGTCGTTCACCGTCGCTCTGTCGTTCACCGTCGCTCTGTCGTTCACCGTCGCTCTGTCGTTCACCGTCGCTCTGTCCTTCACCGTCGCTCTGTCCTTCACCGTCGCTCTGTCCTTCACCGTCGCTCTGTCCTTCACCGTCGCTCTGTCGTTCACGTCGCTCTGTCGTTCACGCGCTCTGTCGTTCACCGTCGCTCTGTCGTTCACCGTCGCTCTGTCGTTCACCGTCGCTCTGTCCTTCACCGTCGCTCTGTCCTTCACCGTCGCTCTGTCCTTCACCGTCGCTCTGTCCTTCACCGTCGCTCTGTCCTTCACCGTCGCTCTGTCCTTCACCGTCTCTCTGTCCTTCACCGTCGCTCTGTCCTTCACCGTCGCTCTGTCACCGCTCTGCCTCACCGTCGCTCTGCCTTCACCGTCGCTCTGTCCTTCACCGCGCTCTGTCCTTCACCGTCGCTCTGTCCTTCACCGTCGCTCTGTCCTTCACCGTCGCTCTGTCCTTCACCGTCGCTCTGTCCTTCACCGTCGCTCTGTCCTTCACCGTCGCTCTGTCCTTCACCGTCGCTCTGTCCTTCACCGTCGCTCTGTCCTTCACCGTCGCTCTGTCCTTCACCGTCGCTCTGTCCTTCACCATCTCGCTCTCATTCACTCTCATTCACTATTACTTATTGTCACTCACTGCCACTGTCAGTCAGTGTCACTATCACTGTCACTGAATCACTGTTGCTCACTGTCACTGTCAATCATTGACATCATGTTTTGAGATTATTTCAGACAGTTTGAATTGAGATTATTTCAGTGTTTCAATTGAAACTATTGTGGAATGTTTGATATGAGATTATTTCAGAGTGTTTGATGTGTTTGATTTGAGATTATTTCAGAGAGTTTGATTTGAGATTATTTCAGTGAATTTGATTTGAGATTACTACAGAGTGGTTGATTTGAGGTTATTTCAGAGAGTTTGATTTGACATTATTTCAGTGAATTTGATTTGAGATTACTACAGAGTGGTTGATTTCAGATTATTGTAGAGTGGTTGATTTCAGATTATTGTAGAGTGGTTGATTTCAGATTATTGTAGAGTGTTTGATTTCAGATTATTGTAGAGTGGTTGATTTCAGATTATTGTAGAGTGGTTGATTTCAGATTATTTCAGAGAGTTTGATTTGAGGTTATTTCAGGTGTTGGATTTGAAATTATTTCAGATTTTTGCATTGATTTGAGGTTATTTCAGAGAGTTTGATTTGACATTATTTCAGTGAATTTGATTCAAGATTACTACAGAGTGGTTGATTTCAGATTATTGCAGAGTTTTTGATGTGCTTGATTTGTGATTATTTCAGAATTCAATTTGTGTTTATTTCAGATTGTTTGATTTGAGATTATTTGAGGGAATTTGATTTGATATTACCAGATTGGTTGATTTGAGATTATTTCAGAGAATTTGGTTTGAGATTATTTCAGACTGTTTGATTTGAGTTGTTTTCAAAGTGTTTGGCCTGAGATTATTTTAGAATATTTGATTTCAGATTATTTCATGGTGTTTGATTTGAGATTATTTCAGCATGTTTGATTAGAAATTATTTCTATTGTGTTTAATGTTATTTCAGAGTGTTTGAGATTATTTAAGAGTATTTAATTTGAGATTCTTTCAGAGAATTTGATTTGACATTCTTTCAGAGTGCTTGATTTGAATTATTACAGGGGTTTTGATTTGACATTATTTCAGATGTTAGATTTGCAATTATTTTAGAGTGTTTGATTTGACGTTATTGCAGAGTATTTGATGTGTTTGATTTAAAATTATTTCAGAGAGTTTGATTTAAGATTATTTCAGATGTTTGATTTGAGATTATTTCAGAGTGCGTGATTTGAGATTATTTCAGGGGTTTTGATTTGATATTATTCCAAATGTTTGCTTTGCAATTATTTCTAAGCATTTGATTTGAGATTATTTCACAGTGTTTGATGATTTGAGTCTATTTCAGAACGTTTGATTTGAGATTGTTGCAGAGCATCTGATGTGTTTGATTTGAGATTGTTACAGACAGTTTGATTTGAGATTATTTCAGAGTGTTTATTTTGGGTTTATTTCAGAGTGTTTGATTTGAGATTGTTTCATTGAGTTAGATTTTATATTATTTCAGGTGTTTGATTTGATATTATTTCGGAGTCATTAATTTGAGATTATTTCAAGGGAACAATTTGAGGTAATTCCACTTGTTTGATTTGAGATTATTTAGGAGAATTCGATTTGAGGTTATTTCAGGGAATTTGATTCAAGATTATTTCAGGGGGTTTAATTTGAAATTATTTCAGAGAATTTGTTTTGAGATTACTACAAGAGTGTTTGATTTCACATTATTTCAGAGTATTTGATTTGATATTATTTCAGAGAATTTGGTTTGAGATTATTTCAGAATGTTTGATTTAAGATTATTCAGAGAATTTGGGTTGAGATTATTTCGGTGTTTGATTTATATTATTTTAAGATGTTTGATTTGGAATTGTTTCAGAGAGTTTGATTTGAGATTATTTCGGAGAATTTGATTTGAGATTGTTTCAGAGAATTTGATTTGAAATTATTTCAGTGAATTTGAGATTATTTCAGAGTGTTTGATTTGGGATTGTTTCAGAGTGATTGATTTAAGGATATTTCAGAAAATTTGATTTGAGATTATTTCAGAAAACTTGCTTTGAGATTGTTTCAAAGAATTTAATTTGAGATTATTTCAATAAATTTGATTTGATGTTATGTCAGAGTGTTTGATTTGATATTATTTCAGAGAATTTGATTTGAGATTAATTCAGAGTGTTTGATTTAAGATTAATTCAGAGTGTTCGGTTTGAGATTATTTCAGAGAGTTTGATTTGAGATTATTTCAGTGTTTGATTTGGGATTGATTCAGAGTGTTTGATTTAAGGTTATTTCAGAGAATTTACTTTGAGATTATTTCAGCAAATTTGATTTGAGATTATTTTGAGTTATTTGATTTGTGAATATGTGAAGTGGTTTGATTTGTGATTATTTACAGGCTGTGGGTGCTGTGATTGTAGACTATTGCAGTGGGTTCCGCTCTCTTGACTCCATGCATACATTTGGTTTACTGTGGAAATTGGTCTAAGTTGCAATAAGTTTCAATCTGGTGCAGGTAGACTGTATGTAAGTGCAGCCTGGCCTGCCTGCCATTGAATAAGACTGTGAATAATACTGATTGTCTTCTCTCACTTTAGCCCTGATGAGGATTCCTGCCAGAAGTTCATCCCTTTTGTGGGTGTAAGTATCTCCAGCTCAGCTATTGATGTTTGGGTCTTCAACTCACTGCTGTGATGTATGAGAAGTTTTGTCTTTTCCAACGTTGCAGTTGTATAAACGTTGGTTAGACCTCATTTGGAATACTGCGTCCAGTTCTCGTCGCCTTACTACCGGAAGGATGTGGAGACTCTGGAGAGAGTGCAGAGGAGGTTTACCAGGATGCTGCCTGGTATGGAAGGTCTGAGTTACGAGGAGAGGTTAGGCAAATTGGGACTATTTTCCTTAGAAAGACGTAGACTTAGAGGAGATCTAATAGAGGTGTACAAGATTATGAGGGCTATAGATAGAGTAAACAGGGTTAAGCTTTTTCCTAGGATGGACTCAAATAGCATGAGGGGTCACGGGCTTAGGGTGAGGGAGGTAAGGTATAATTTGGATGCTAGAGGGAGTTTTTTCACACAGAGGGTGGTGGGGGTATGGAATGCGCTGCCAAGTAAAGTGGTGGAGGCAGGTACTCTGGAGTTATTTAAGAAATACTTAGATGGGCACATGAACAGAATGGGAATGGAGGGGTATAGAAAACTGATTTAAAATAGGGATCATGAGCCTTGGGAGTCCCTGGGAAGTGTGTAAATAGATGATGATATTGATGTACTTGTTTTTATCCTACAGGTGCTTTGGTCCACCTTGTTGTCTAACAAGGGGCATACATACGATGGGTCGTGAGAGGGCTGCTCTTGGATTTTTTTTTGAGAGTATCCTAGTGCTTCACGTTGTTAGTGTACGCTTGACCTGGACCATTTGATGGGCAACACGACAGCTCAGTGACTATCGCTGTGCTGTGCAGATACATGGATTTGGGCCTGTGTCTGTGGGAGTTTGCGCATTCTCCCCGTGCTTGCGAGGGTTTTCTCCGGGTGCTCCGGTTTCCTCCCACATCCCAAAGATGTGCTCTTAGGCTAATTGGCAAAACAAATTCTCCCTAAATTGTCTCAAATTTGTTTTTTAATCCATAGATCTATAAACATAGAAGGGATCACGGGTAGAGGTGGGAACATCGGGGTGGCAGCGTAGGCTCGTTGGGCTGGAGGGCCTGTTTCCTGTGCTGTTTTGGTCTTTGTTCAAATTCCTCTGCATTGTTGAAGCTTCAGCCTAGTCTGTGTTCACAAACACTGAAACAAGGCTAAAGCTTCGATTTGTCAGACATTGGAGTGTTGACAACATGGAGCTGGAAGGCAAACTAACCACAGAATTGCAGAATGTTACAGTGCACTAGGCTGCGTCTGGCTGCTCCTGTCTGCTTAGTGAACAAACTATCTCATTTATTTTATCTCCTTTGTCCTTTTCTCATTGCCCTGCGACCTTCCTTTCAATTCTCTTTTGGGAATTCCAGTTGAATTTGCTTACTCTGCCCTATTAGGCAGCACATTACTGCTCACAACTCGCTGAGTGAAGAATTTTTTCTTAATCAACTTCAATCTTCTGGTTACTGACCCTCCTGCCACCAGGAAGAGTTTCTCCCTGTTTAGCTTCATGATTTTAAACAAGTCTGTCAAATCTCTTCTCAAGAGAAGAGTGACAGCCTTTTTCCTAGGATGGAGAAAGCTAGCACGAGGGGACATAGCTTTAAATTAAGGGGTGGTGGTTTTAGGACAGATGTCAGAGGTAGGTTCTTTACCCAGAGGGTGGTAAGGGTATGGAATGCCTTGCCTGCGTCAGTTGTAGATGCGCCAAGTTTGGTGGCGTTTAAGAGGTTAGTAGATAAGTTTATGGATGAAAAGGGAATGGTTTAGGTTAGAGGGTCACTGCTTGTTCCTAATTGGTTGGTGCAACATCGAAGGCCGAAGGGCCTGTTCTGCGCTGTAATGTTCTATGTTCTATGTTCAAACTTCTCCAGTCTCTCCACATCAGCCCCAGTACATTGCAATCAGAGACTATCCTCTGTCCTGAGACCACACCACACTTACATGTTGGTATGGGAGCAAAGAAATTGTGACTCTGGAAGAGGAACAGGAGGAGGCCATTTGGTACTTCAAGCCTGCATGACCATCCAGTAAGATCATGATGGATCTGACTGTGTCTCACCTTCCTCTCTATTAACCAGGCCATGAATAAATTCAGTGGCCCAGCCTCAATTGCCTTATATGGAAGAGAATTCCATGTAATAACAAGCATCAGGGAGAAAAAAATCCTCACCTTTTAAACCACAGTGCCCCAGATGTGGTTTTAATTTTCCAGAAGTTCCTGGATTGGGAACAGGTGCCATTAGCTTGGAAGATAATAAATCTAACTACTTATTCAAAAAGACAGGTGTGCAGAAAAAGCAGGAAACTACAGGCCAGTTAGTCTAACACCCGTCAGAGGGAACATGTGAGAAACCATTATTAAAGCTGTTATAATGGGACAGTTGGAAAACTTCACAACAATCAGGCAGGGTTGATGTGAAAGGGAAGTCATGTTTAACTAGATTATAGGGTCATAGAACATTACAGCGCAGAACAGGCCCTTCGGCCTTCCATGTTGCACCGACCAATTAGGAACAAGCAGTGACCCTCTGACCTAAACCATTCCCTTTTCGTCCATAAACTTATCGACTAAACTCTTAAACGCCACCAAACTTGGCGCATCTACAACTGCAGCACGCAGGGCATTCCATACCCTTGCCACCCTCTGGGTAAAGAACCTACCTCTGATATCCGTCCTATAACCACCACCCCTTAATTTAAAGCTATGTCCCCTCGTGCTAGCTTTCTCCATCCTAGGAAAAAGGCTATCACTGTCCACCCTATCTAAACCTCTAATCATCTTATATATTTCAATAAGGTCTCCTCTTAGCCGCCTTCTTTCTAACGAAAACAACCTCATATCCCTCGGCCTCTCTTCATTAGACCTGCCCTCCATACCAGGCAACATCCCGGTAAACCTCCTCTGTACCCTCTCCAATGCTTCCACATCTTTCTTCTAATGCAGGGACCAGAACTGCACACAATACTCCAAGTGCGGCCGCACTAGAGTTTTGTACAGTTGCAACATGACGTTGCGGCTCCGAAATTCAATCCCCCTACCAATAAAAGCTAAGACTCCGTATGCCTTCTTAACACCTTATCGCACTTGACTGCCTATTCAGGGATCTATGCACAAATACAACTATACTCTACACATTATTATTCCTGCCAAAGTGCATTACCTCACACTTTTCCACATTAAACTCCATTTGCCACCTCTTGGCCCAGCTCTGCAACTTGTCCAAGTCTCTCTGCAAACTATAACACCCCTCTTCACTACCTACCATTTACCCTAGGATTCTCTGAGAGGCAAGAGAGGCGATTGCAGAGCCTCTGGCTCTAATCTTCAGGTCGTCGTTGGTTACGGGTATAGTGCCGGAAGACTGGAGGATAGCGAATGTGGTCCCATTGTTCAAGAAGGGGAAGAGAGACTTTCCGGGGAATTATAGACCGGTGAGTCTTACTTCTGTTGTGGGCAAAGTATTGGAGAGAATTATTAGGGATAGGATTTATAGTTATTTAGAGAGAAATGAATTGATTGGGGATAGTCAGCATGGTTTTGTGAAGGGTAGGTCGTGCCTTACTAACCTTATTGAGTTTTTTGAAAAAGTGACCAAAGAGGTGGATGGGGGTAAGGCAGTTGATGTGGTATATATGGACTTTAGTAAGGCGTTCGATAAGGTGGCCCATGGAAGGCTTCTGCAGAAAATGCAGATGTATGGGATTGAGGGTGATTTAGCTAATTGGATTAGGAATTGGCTAGCAGATAGAAGACAGAGGGTGGTGGTTGATGGAAGATATTCATCGTGGAGTTCGGTTACAAGTGGTGTACCTCAGGGGTCTGTTTTGGGGCCCCTGCTGTTTGTAATTTTTATAAATGATCTGGATGAGGGTATTGAAGGATGGATTAGTAAATTTGCAGATGACACTAAAGTCGGTGGAGTGGTAGATAGTGAAGAGGGGGTTATAGTTTGCAGAGAGACTTGGACAAGTTGCAGAGCTGGGCCGAGAGGTGGCAAATGGAGTTTAATGTGGAAAAGTGTGAGGTAATTCACTTTGGCAGGAATAACAAATGTGTAGAGTATAGGGCTAATGGTAGGACTCTTAATAGTGTTGATGAACAGAGGGATCTTGGTGTATATGTTCATAGATCCCTGAAAGTTGGCAATCAAGTCGATAAGGTTGTTAAGAAGGCATATGGAGTCTTAGCTTTTATTGGTAGGGGGATTGAATTTCGGAGCCGCAACGTCATGTTGCAACTGTACAAAACTCTAGTGTGGCCGCACTTGGAGTATTGTGTGCAGTTCTGGTCCCCGCAATATAAGAAAGATAGAACATAGAACACTACAGCACAAACAGGCCCTTCGGCCCACAGGTTGTGCCGAACACATCGAAACCTACCCAGCCGAAGACCTATCTATAACCCCCGATCCCATATACTCATCCAGAAGTCTTTTAAAAGACCCCAGCGAGTTTGCCTCGACCACCACAGACAGCAGCCGATTTCATTCACTCACCACCCTCTGAGTGAAAAACTTTCCCCTAGAATCCCCTCTGTACTTGCTTCCCTGCACCTTAAATCTGTGCCCTCTCGTCGCGACCATTTCAGCCCTGCGAAATAGTCTCTGAGAGTCCACCCTATCTAATCCTCTCAACACCTTGTAAACCTCTATCAGGTCGCCTCTCAACCTTTGTCTCTCCCGGGAGAACAGTCCCAGCTCCCTCAACCTGTCTTCATAAGGCATGCCTCCCAATCCAGGCAACATCCTTGTAAATCTCCTCTGCACCCTTTCAATAGCTTCCACGTCCTTCCTATAGTGAGGCGACCAGA
>JAGIQG010000005.1:1193677-1215743 GCA_024679065.1 Sphyrna mokarran
AGAGGTAGGTTCTTTACCCAGAGGGTGGTAAGGCTATGGAATGCCCTGCCTGCTGCAGTTGTAGATGCGCCAAGTTTGGTGGCGTTTAAGAGGTTAGTAGATAAGTTTATGGATGAAAAGGGAATGGTTTAGGTTAGAGAGTCACTGCTTTTTCCTAATTGGTCGGCGCAACATCGAAGGCCGTAGGGCCTGTTCTGCGCTGTAATGTTCTATGTTCTAACTCCTTGTAGCATCCCACTAAATCTTTTCTGCACTCTTTCTAGTTTAATAATATCCTTTCTATAATAGGGTGACCAGAACTGTACAAGTGTAGCCTTACCCATGTCTTGTACAACTTCAACAAGACATTCCAACTCCTGTATTCAATGTTCTGACCAATGAAACCAAGCAAGCCGAATGGTTTCTTCATCACTCTGTCCATCTGTGAGTCCATTTTCAAGGAGTTATGAACATGTACCCCCCAATCTCTTTGTTCTGTAACCCTCCCCAACGCCCTACCATTAACTGTGAGAGTCCTAGAACATAGAACATTACAGCGCAGGACAGGACCTTCAGCCCTCACTGCTGCGCTGACCTGTGCAACCAATCTAAAGCCCATCTAATCTACACTATTCAACATCATCCATATGTTTATCCAATGACCATTTAAATGCCCTTAATGTTGGCGAGTCCACTACTGGAACTTTTTGGAGGCCTATAGAAAACTCCCAGCAGGGTGTTTTCCCGTTTCTAGCTTCAGCCCATACTGCCTCAGTAGATGAGTCCTCATCAAACGTCCTTTCTGCCACCGGAATGGAAAAGAACATATAACAATACAGCACAAACAGGCCCTTCGGCCCACGAGTTGCACTGATTACATCTATATCTACCAATCCACTGACCTATCTATAACCCCCTATCCCATTAGTTCCCATATACTCATCCAGAAGTCTTTTAAAAGACCCCAGTGAGTTTGCCTCAACAACCTCCGACGGCAGCCAATTCCATTCACTCACCACCCTCTGAGTGAAAAACTTACCCCTAACATCCCCTCTGTATTTGCTTCCCTGCACCTTAAATCTGTGTCCTCTCGTAGTGACCATTTCAGCTCGGGGAAATAGTCTGAGAGTCCACCCTATCTATTCCTCTCAACATTTTATAAACCTCTATCAGGTCGCCTCTCAACCTACGTCTCTCCAGTGAGAAGAGTCCCAGCTCCCTCAACCTATCTTCATAAGGCCTGCCTCCCAATCCAGGCAGCATCCTTGTAAATCTCCTCTGAACTCTCTCAATAGCCTCTACATCCTTCTTATAATGAGGCGACCAGAACTGTGCACAATACTCCAACTGGGGTCTGACAAGAGTCTTATAGAGCTGCATCATTACCTCCTGACTCCTAAACTCTATTCCTTGAGTTTAAGGCTAAGGGACTTGAAGATATTTTCATTAAACAGAAGAAGGCTAAGAGATGACCTAATTGAGGCATACAAGATGATCAGAGGGTTAGATAGGATGGACAGTGAGAGCCTTTTTCCTCAGATGGAGATGGATAACACGAGGGGACATAGCTTTAAATTAAGGGGTGTTAGTTACAGGACGGATAAAAGAGGTGGATTCTTAACTCAGAGGGTGGTAAGGACATGGAATGCCCTGCCTCCTGCAGTTGCGGACTTGTCAACTTTAAGGGTGTTCAGATGGTCAGTGGACAGGCAGATGGATAACATTGGAATAGTTTAGGTTAGAGAGTCGTTAGATTCGTTTCACTGGTCAATGCAACATCGATGGCCGAAGGGCTTGTACTGCGCTGTTGTACTAATAGTGCCACACCTCCCCCTCTTTTACCATCTTCCGTCATCTTACTGAAACATCTAAACCCTAGAACCTACAACAACTATTCCTGCATTTCTGTCCTTGCTCTATCCATGTTTCCGAAATGACCACAACATTGAAGTCCATCCCATGCTGCAGGTTACAAAGAACAAAGAGCAACACAGCACGGGAAACAGGCCCTTCGGCCCAACGAGCCCGCGCCGCCATCCTAACATCTTAATGACATATAGGGACCAATATTATGACAATTTGTTACCCAATCAGCCTAAGAGCACATTTTTGGGATGTGGGAGGAAACCGGAGCACCCGGAGAAAACCCACGCAACCACGGGGAGAACGCGCAAACTCCCGCAGACACAGGCCCAAATCCATGTGTCTGCACAGCAACAGCGATAGTCTCTGAGCTGTCATGTTGCCCATCAGATGGTCCAGTTTAAGCATACACTAACGACGTGAAGCACTAGGCCACTCCTGAAGCAACATCCAAGAGCAGCCCTCGCACGACCTGCCGAATGCATGGACCGAATAACCTGTGGAAACAAATAAGATATTTAGACAGTCCTGCTATATCCCTCTATCTGCAGACCGCTCATGTGGCTGTCCAAGAGACCCTTAAACAACCCTAGCGTGCCTGCTCCCACCACCTTACTCGGTAGTGCATTCCACACCCCCACTACCCTTTGTGTGAAAAAATGCCCTCTAATATTAGTCTTATACATAGCCCCCCTCACCCTAAGGCCGTGACCCCTCGTTCTATCCGATTCTAATGGTGAAAAAAGCTTACCACCATTTACTCTATCTATACCCCTCATAATCTTATATACCTCTAATAGATCCCCTCTCAGCCAACGTCTTTCAAGGGAAAACAACCCCAGTGTGTTCAATCTTTCCTCGTAAGACAGACCTTCCATACCAGGCAGCATCCTGGTAAATCTCCTCTGCACTCTCTCCAGGGCCTCCACATCCTTCCGGTAGTACGGCGACCAGAACTGGACGCAGTACTCCAAGTGAGGCCTAACCAATGTTCTATACACTTGCAACATCAGACTCCTACTCTTGTATTCTATACCCCTTCCTATGAAGGCTAACATACCATACGCTTTCTTTATCACATTCTCCACCTGTACTGACACCTTCAGAGACTTGTGAACCTGCACCCCCAGGTCTCTCTGCATCTCTATACTCCGGACAGTTTTACCTTTTATCCTGTACTCCCCTCTACATTATTCCAGCCAAAATGCATCACCTCGCATTTATCCGGATTAAATTCCATTTGCGATCTATCTGCCCAATCTACCAGCCTATCTATGTCCTGTTGTATTGCCTGGCTCTGCTCCTCAATTCCCGCCAATCCAAGCATCTTAGTGTCATCAGTAAATTTGCTGATCACACCACCTACCCCCTCTTCCAAGTCATTTATATAAACCACAAATAGAAGAGGTCCTAGTACTGAGCCCTGTGGCACACCACTAGTGACAGACCTCCAGTACTACCCGCTGTCTCCTCCTCCCATAAGATTCACTCACCTTATTCCAGATGCTCCTGGCGCTTAAGTAGACTCACTTCAAACCACCTTCCTGCCTGTCGGTACACTCCTGCGACCTTGAAACATTATTCATGACCTCACCACTCTCAATCTCCTGTACATTGGAGTTACAGTTCAGGTTCCCGTCCCCCTGCTGAATTAGTTTAAACCCTCCCGAAGAGGGTTAGCAAATTTCCCCTCCGGAATATTGGGACCCCCTCTGGCTCAGATGTAGACCATCCCGTTTGTAGAGGTCCCACCTACCCCAGAATGATCTCCAATTATCCAGGTATCTGAATCCCTCCCTCCTGCACCATCCCTGTAGCCACACATTCAACTGCTCTGTCTTTCTATTGCTCTGCTATGGCACGTGGCACGGGTAACAAATCAGATAAAGCAACTCTGTTTGTTCTAGTTCTAAGCTTCCACCCTAATTCCCTGGATTTCTGCCTTGCATCTCCATTTCTTTTCCATTCTCAATCTCCTGCACACTGGAGCTACAATTCAGGTTCCCATCCCCCTGCTGAATTAGTTTTTGGTGCCTATATGAACCGTGACTTGGGGCTGCTGCTCCTCCTCCCTCTTAAGGATTCCGAAAACACGATCTGAGGCATCACAGACTCTGGCACTTAGGAGGAAACGCACCAACAGCGAGTCTCTTGTTCCCACAGAGTGTCCACAATACGGAGTATTGTGTGCAGTTCTGGTCGCCACATTATAAGAAAGATGTGGAGGCATTGGAGAGGGTACAGAGGAGGTTTACTAGGATGTTGCCTGGTATGGAGGGCAGGTCCTATGAAGAGAGGTTGAAGGATTTGAGGTTGTTTTCGTTAGAAAGGAGGCGGCTAAGGGGGGATCTTATTGAAGCATATAAGATGATTAGAGGTTTGGATAGGGTGGACAGTGATAGCCTTTTTCCTAGGATGGAGAAAGCTAGCACGAGGGGACACAACTTTAAATTAAGGGGTATGAGTTATAGGACGGATATCAGAGGTAGGTTCTTTACTCAAAGAGTGATTAGGGAGTGGAATGCCCTGCCTGCAGCTGTTGTAGATGCGCCAAGTTTGGTGGCGTTTAAGAGGTTAGTTGATAAGTATATGGAAGAGAAGGGAATGGTTTAGTTTGGAGGGGCATTGCTTTTATTTTGGTCGGCACAACATCGAAGGCCGAAGGGCCTGTTCTGTGCTGTATTGTTCTATGTTCTATGTTCTATGTCCTATCTGTCCCTCTAAGTATGGAGTCCCAAATGACTAATGCTTCACTCCTCTTCCCCCTTCCCTTCTGAGCAACAGGGGCAAACTCTGTGCCAGAGACCTGTACCTCATGGCTTACTCCTGGTGAGTCGTCCCCCTAACTGTATCTAAAATGGTATACTTGTTAAACAAAGGAATGGCCACAAGGGATCGCTGCACTGACTGCTTCTTATATCTTCTAGCAGTCACCCAAGTATCTTCATTTCTAGGAGTAACTACCTCCCTATAGCTTTTACCTATAACTGTCTCTGCCTCCTGAATGATCCTGAGTTTATCCAATTCCAGCTCCAGTTCCTGCCCTGGTTCAATCAACCAAAATGCATCACCTGGCATTTATCTAAATTAAACTCCATCTGCCATTCATTAGCCCAATTGATCAAATCCCGTTGGAATTGGAGATAACTTTCTTCGCTGTCCATTATGCCACCGATCTGAGTGTCATCTGCAAACTTACTAACTATGTCTCCCATAGAACCATAGAACCTTACAGCACAGAAACAGGCTTTTTGGCCCTTCTTGGCTGTGCCGAACCATTATTCTGCCTCATCCCACTGACCTGCACTTGGACCATATCCCTCACCCCTGTCATCCATGAACCTGTCTAAGTTTAACCTGTTAAAAGTGAGCCCGCATTTACCACTTCATCTGGCAGCTCATTCCACACTCCCACCACTCTCTGTGTGAAGAAACCGCCCAACCTCGAATATTCCTTTAAACTGTTCACCCTTAACCCATGCCCTCTGGTTTTTTTCTCCCCTAGCCTCAGTGGAAAAAGCCTGCTTGTATTCACTCTATCTATACCCATCATAATCTTATACACCTCTATCAGATCTCCCCTCATTCTTCTACGCTCCAGGGAATAAAATCTTAACCTATTCAATCTCTCTCTCTCTAACTCAGTTTCTCAAGTCCCGGCAACATTCTTGTAAACCTCTGTGCTCTTTCAACCTTAATAATATCCTTCCTGTAATTAGGTGACCAAAATTGCACACAATACTCTAAATTCGGCCTCACCAATGTCTTATACGACCTCACTATAACATTCCAACTCTTATACTCAATACTTTGATTTATAAAGGCCAGTGTTGCAAAAGCACTGTTTACGACCCTATCTACCTGTGACGCCACTTTTAGGGAATTATGTATCTGTATTCCCAGATTCCTCTGCTCCACTACATACTTCAATATCCTACCATTTACCTTGTATGTTCTACCTTGGTTTGTCCTTCCAAAGTGCAATACCTCACACTTGTCTACATTAAACTCCATTTGCCATTTTTCAGCCCATTTTTCTAGCTGGTCTGAATCCCTCTGCAAGCTTTGAAAACCTTCCTCACTGTCCACTACAACTCCAGTCTTTGTATCATCAGCAAATTTGCCAATCCAATTTACCACATTATCATCCAGATCATTGATATAGATGACAAACAACAATGGACCCAACACCGATCCCTGCGGCATGCCACTAGTCACAGGCCTCCACTCAGAGAAGCAACCCTCCACTGCCACTCTCTGGCTTCTTCCATTGAGTAAAGTTTTGCAACACCAATTTAAAATCCAACCAATTTATTTGATAGTAAATCCACGAGCTTTCGACACTATGTTGTGCCTTCGTCAGGCAAATGCAGTGTTCTGATCTGCAGAGGCACTCATATCCACACAGACAGTTACATACTGCTAATTAGAATGCGAATCCTTACATCTAACCTGCTATTCAAGTGTTAAAGTGGCTAACAATGTGTGTGAAGGAAATCCTGAGCATTGGTTAGAGAATTGTGTATTTTCTCCAGACAGCACAGTAAGTGAGGTTTTTTGCTAATCCAGGCAAGTTACGGGGGTTACAGATAGTGTGACATGAAGCCAAGATCCCTGTTAAGACCGTCTACCGTCTACTACGACAGCGGATGAATGAGCATCGCTCAACAATCACCAGGCAAAACAGTTCCCTTCCTGTGGGCGAACACTTCAGCAGTCATGGGCATTCGGCCTCTGACCTGCGGGTAAATGTTCTTCAAGGGGGCCTTCGCGACACACGACAGCGCAGAGTTGCTGAGCAGAGACTGATAGCCAAGTTCCGCACACATGAGGACGGTCTTAACAGGGATCTTGGCTTCATGTCACACTATCTGTAACCCCCGTAACTTGCCTGGATTAGCAAAAAACCTCACTTACTGTGCTGTCTGGAGAAAATACACAATTCTCTAACCAATGCTCAGGATTTCCTTCACACACATTGTTAGCCACTTTAACACTTGAATAGCAGGTTAGATGTAAGGATTTGCATTCTAATTAGCAGTATGTAACTGTCTGTGTGGATATGAGTGCCTCTGCAGATCAGAACACTGCATTTGCCTGACGAAGGCACAACATAGTGTCGAAAGCTCATGGATTTACTATCAAATAAATTGGTTGGATTTAAAATTGGTGTTGCAAAACTTTACTGAGTTTACCCCAGTCCAACGCCGGCATCTCTACATCATTCTTCCATTGAGCCAGTGTCTAATCCAATTTACCAGCTCTCCATGTATACCTAGTGACTGAACCTTCCCAACTAACCTCCCATGGGGGACCTTGCCAAAGGCCTTACTGAAGTCCATGTAGACAATATCCACTGCCTTCCTTTCATCCACTTTCCTAGTAACCTCCTCAAAAAACTCTAATTGGTTAAACATGACCTACCATGCACAAAGCCATGTTGACTCTCCCTAATAAGTCCCTGTCTATCCAAATATTTGTAGAATCTATCGCTTAAGATTCTTTCCAATATCTTATCTACTACTAACGGATAAGTGTCAGTACTGACAGATACATATACCAAAGAATGTACCTGTAGAAGCTCTTAGGATTATCTTTCACCTTGACTGCCAAAGCAATCTTATGTCTTCTTTTAGCCCTTCTGATTTCTTTCTTAAGTAGTTTCTTGCAGTTTTTATACTCCTCAAGCATCTTATTTGCTCCCTGTTGCCTATACATATCATATATCTCTCTTTTCTTCTTTATCAGAGTGCCAAGAACTCTGGAACCTCCAGAACCAAGGTTCCTTATTCTTTGTCTTCTAATTCTTACAGGAACATACAAATTCTGCACTCTCAAAATTTCTCCTTTGAAGGCTTCCCACTTATCAATCACATCCTTACCAGACAACAACCTGTCCCAATTCTTCCTCATTTCTCCATATTCTCATCCAAATCATTAATATAAATGACAAATAACAGTGGGCCCAGCACTGATTCCGTAGGCACACTGCTGGTCACAGATCTCCAGTTTGAAAAACAACCCTGTACAACCACCCTCTGGCTTCTGTCAAGAAGCCAATTTGGTATCCTTATAGACCCTCACTCTGGATCCTGTGAGATTTAACCTTATGCAACAATTTACCATGTGGTACTTTGTCAAAGGCCTTGTTAAAGTCCATGTAGACAACATCAACAGCACTGCCCTCATTTACTTTCTTGACTACCCTTCAAAAAACTCAAATTTGTGAGACATAATTTTCCACTCACAAAACTATGCTGACTGCCCCTAATCAGTCCTTGCACTTCTAAACCCTTGTAGATCCTGTCTCAAAATACCTTCCAACAATTTACCCACAGATGTGAGGCTCACTGACCTGTAGTTCCCAGGCTTTTCCCTGCAGCCCTTTTTAAACAAAGACACAACATTTGCCACTCTCTAATCTCCAGGCATCTTACTCTTGGCTATCAATGGTACAAATATCTCTGCTAGGGGGCCCACAATTTCCTCCCTAGCCTCCCACAATGTCTTGGGATATACTTCATCAGGTCCTACCTTGATGTCCTTTAAAACTTCCAGCACCACCTCCTCTGTAATATATACATTCCTCAAGACATTACTATTTATTTCCCCCAGTTCCCTAACATCCAAGCTTTTCTCAACAGTAAATACTGATGAGAAATATTCAGTTAGGATCTCACCCATCGCTTGTGGGTCCCCACATAGATGATCTTGTTGATCCTTAAGAGGTCCTACTCCCTCCCTTGTTACTCTTCTGCTGTTTATGTATTTGTAGAAGCCTTTTGGATTCTCATTTGCCTTATCTGCCAAAACAATCTCATGTCCCCTTTTTGTCTTCCCGATTTCTCTCTTCGCTTACTCCTACATCCCATACATTCTTCAAGGAATCCACTTGATCCTAGCTGCCTATGCATGTCATGTGCCTCTTTCTTCTTCTTAACCAAGCCTTCAATATCCCAAATCACCCAGAGCTCCCTACTTCCACCAGCCTTGCCCTTCACTCTCAGAGGAATGTGTTTACCCTAAACCCTGGTTAACACACTTTTGAAAGCCTCCCACTTACCAGACGTCCCTTTTCCTTCCCACACACTCCCCCAGTTAACTTTTGAAAGTTCCTGCCTGATACCATCAAAATTGGCCTTGCTCCAATTTAGAATTTTAACTTTTGAGCCAGACCTATCATTCTCCATAGCTATCTTAAAACTAATAGAATTATGGTCACTGGTTCCAAAGTGATCCCTCACTAACACTTCTGTCACCTGCCCTTCCTTATTTCCCAAGAGGAGATCACGTTTTGCCCCCTCTCTAGTCGGGCCATCCACATACTGAATGAGAAATTCCTCCTGAATACACTCAACAAATTTCTCTCCATCCAACTCTCTAATACTATGGCTGTCCCAGTCAATGTTGGGAAAATTAAGATCCCCCACTATTACCATCCTATTTTTCTTGGAGCTCTCTCTAATATCCTTACATATTTGCTCCTCAATTTCCCGCTGACTATTTGGGGGTCTATAGTACAGCCCTATCAAAGTGATTTCCTCCTCCTTATTTCTCAGTTTTACCCATATAGACTCAGTGGGTGAACCCTCAGATATATCCCCTCTCAGTACGGCTGTGATGTTTCCCCTGATCAAAAATGCAACTCCCCCTCTCATACAGCATCTGCATCCTGGAACATTGAGCTGCCAGTCCTGTCTCTCCCTCAGCCATGTTTCAGTAATTGCTATAATATTCCAGTCCCATGTACCCATCCATGCCCTGAGGTCATCTGCCTTGTCCATCAGGCCTCTTGCGTTGAAATAAATGCAGTTTAATCTGGATTTCCCTTGCTCTCTGTCTTGTTTTCACCTGATCTGTCCAGTACCAGGATTAGTGACACTGCCTTTACTACTTAATGTGCTCTTCTTAACTTCTGTGCTGTGTGGAGTTCTTTGAAGGAGTCACATGTGCTGTGGATAAAGGGGAACCAGTGGGTGTACTGGACTTAGATCTCCAGAAGGCATTTAATAAGATGGTATATCAAAGGTTCTTATGAAAAATGAAAGCTTGTGGTGTCATGGGTAACATTGGTGTTGATTGAAGATTAGTTAGCTAAATTTGCTGATTGCAGAAAGTTCAGTAGAAAAGTAGAATCCTAGAATCCCTACAGTGCAGAAGGAGGCCATTCAGCCCATTGAGCCTGCACTAACAACAATCCCACCCAGGCCCCATCCCTCCAATCCCATTAATTCACCCTGCTAATCCCTCTGACAGTAAGGGGCAATTTACCATAACCAATCAACCTAAACTGCGCACATTTTTGGACTGTGGGAGGAAACCCACGCAGACACGGAGAGAATGTCTGTGTGGATTTGCACAATGACCCAGACTGGGAATTGAATCTCAGTCCCTAGTGCTATGAGGCAGTAGTGTTAACCAGTGTGCCTCTGTGTAGTGGTTAAACCTTACAGCAAATGGACGAACGTTTGTGTTCTACCCACCACTCGAATGGTAGCAGGCGAGAAGGGTGGGGAAGATCATGGAAAGGTCCGTTAATTTTGGATAGGATTTTCTGGTTTTGGGGCGAGAGCGGCTGGAAACTCCCACACAATATCTCAGACCCCACAATCACTATTCCTGGATATGCCCTTTCCCACTGGCAGTTCAGACCCAGGAAGAAGTCTCACAACAACAGGTTAAAGTCCAACAGGTTTATTTGGTAGCAAAAGCCACTAGCTTTCAGAGCACTGCTCCTTCGTCAGGCAAGTGGGAGCTCTGTTCACAAACAAAGAACAAAACAGCACAGGAAACAAGCCCTTCAGCCCAACAAGCCCGCGCCGCCACCTTGATGTTCCCACCTCGACCCGCGATCCCTGTCTATGTTTATAGTTCTATGGATTGAAACCAAATTTGAGACACTTTAGAACATAGAACATTACAGCGCAGAACAAGCCCTTCGGCCCTCGATGTTGCGCCAACCAATTAAGAAAAAGCAATGACCCTCTAACCTAAACCATTCCCTTTTCATCCATAAACCTATCCGTGGAGCTCTTAAACGCCCCCAAACTTGGCGCATCTAAAACTGCAGCAGGCAGGGAATTCCATACCCTTACCACCCTCTGGGTAAAGAACCTACCTCTGACATCCGTCCTATAACTACCACCCTTTAATTTAAAGCTATGTCCCCTCGTGCTAGCTTTCTCCATCTGAGGAAAAAGGCTATCACTGTCCACCCTATCTAAACCTCTAATCATCTTATATGTTTCAATAAGGTCTTCTCTTAGCCGCCTTCTTTCTAACGAAAACAACCTCAAATCCTTCAGCCTCTCTTCATAAGACCTGCCCTCCATACCAGGCAACATCCTGGTAAACCTCCTCTGTACCCTCTCCAATGCCTCCACATCTTTCTTATAATGTGGGGACCAGAACTGCACACAATACTCCAAGTGCGGCCGCACTAGAGTTTTGTACAGTTGCAACATGACGTTGCGGCTCCGAAATTCAATCCCCCTACCAATAAAAGCTAAGACTCCGTATGCCTTCTTAACAACCTTATCGACTTGACTGCCTACTTTCAGGGATCTATGCACAAATACACCAAGATCCCTCTGTTCATCAACACTATTAAGAATCCTACCATTAGCCCTATACTCTACACATTTATTATTCCTGCCAAAGTGAATTACCTCACACTTTTCCACATTAAACTCCATTTGCCACCTTTCGGCCCAGCTCTGCAACTTGTCCAAGTCTCTCTGCAAACTATAACACCCCTCTTCACTATCTACCACTCCTCCGACTTTGGTGTCATCCGCAAATTTACTAATCCATCCTTCAATACCCTCATCCAGATCATTTATAAAAATTACAAACAGCAGGGGCCCCAAAACAGACCCCTGAGGTACACCACTTGTAACCGAACTCCACGATGAATATCTCCCATCAACCACCACCCTCTGTCTTCTATCAGCTAGCCAATTCCTAATCCAATTAGCTAAATCACCCTCAATCCCATACATCTGCATTTTCTGCAGAAGCCTTCCATGGGGCACCTTATCGAACGCCTTACTAAAGTCCATATATACCACATCAATTGCCTTACCCCCATCCACCTCTTTGGTCACTTTTTCAAAAAACTCAATAAGGTTAGTAAGGCACGACCTACCCTTCACAAAACCATGCTGACTATCCCCAATCAATTCATTTCCCTCTAAATAACTATAAATCCTATCCCTAATAATTCTCTCCAATACTTTGCCCACAACAGAAGTAAGACTCACTGGCCTATAATTCCCCGGAAAGTCTCTCTTCCCCTTCTTGAACAATGGGACCACATTCGCTATCCTCCAGTCTTCCGGCACTATACCCGTAACCAACGACGACCTGAAGATCAGAGCCAGAGGCTCTGCAATCACCTCTCTCGCCTCCCAGAGAATCCTAGGGTAAATCCCGTCCGGCCCAGGGGACTTATCTAACTTCAAACCCTCAAGAATATCTAGCACATCCTCCTTATCTACTTCAATACTTTCCAGTTTGCAACCCTGTATCCCAGTGTTCTCCACAACTACATTTACATCTCCCTTTGTGAGGTAATGCCTTTTGGAAGATCTAATACAGATTGGAAATGTACATCTTTTCCCAAAGGCAGGGGCATCTAAAACTAGAAGGTATAGGTTTACAGTGAGAGGGGAGAGATACAAAAGTGTCCAGAGGGACAAATTTTTCCACAGAGGGTGGTGAGTGTCTGGAACGGGCTGCCAGAGGTAGTAATAGAGGTGGATTTAATTTTATCTTTTAAAAAGCATTTAGACAGTTACATGGGTATGATTGGTAAAGAGGGATATGGGCCAAATGCAGGCAATTGGGATTAGTTGTGGCATGGACAAGTTGGATCAAAGGGTCTGTTTCCATGCTGTAAACCTCTGATTCTTTGACCTGTATAAAAATAAACATTGGTTCTATTATCAGTAACAAGGAAGGATACTTGTTTGTAATATATATAAATGATTTGGAGGAAAATGTAACTGGATTGATTAGTAAGTTTGCGGATGACACAAAGGTTGGTGGATTTGTGGATAGTGATGAGGACCATCAGAGGATACAGCAGGATATAGATCAGTGGGACACTTGGGTGGAGAGATAGCAGATGGAGTTTAATCCGGACAAATGTGAGGTAATGCCTTTTGGAAGATCTAATACAGATTGGAAATGTACAGTTAATGGTAGAATCCTTAAAAGTATTGATAGGAAAAAGGGATCTGGGTGTACAGGTACACAGGTCACTGAAAATGGCAATGCAGGTGGAGAAGGTAATGTTTGGTTTTGTGAAGGGTAGGTCGTGCCTTACTAACCTCATTGAGTTTTTTGAAAAAGTGACCAAAGAGTTGGATGGGGGTAAGGCGGTTGATGTGGTATATATGGACTTTAGTAAGGTGTTTGATAAGGTGGCCCATGGAAGACTTCTACAGAAAATGCAGATGTATGGGATAGAGGGTGATTTAGCTAAATGGAGTTAGGAATTGGCTGGCAGATAGAAACAGAGGGTGGTGGTTGATGGGAGATATTCATCGTGGAGTTCGGTGACAAGTGGTGTACCTCAGGGGTCTGTTTTGGGGCCCCTGCTGTTTGTAATTTTTATAAATGATCTGGATGAGGGTATTGAAGGATGGATTAGTAAATTTGCAGATGACACTAAAGTCGGTGGAGTGGTAGATAGTGAAGAGGGATGTTATAGTTTGCAGAGGGACTTGGACAAATTGCAGAGCTGGGCCGAGAGGTGGCAAATGGAGTTTAATGTGGAAAAGTGTGAGGTAATGCACTATGGCAGAAATAATAAATGTGTAGAGTATAGGGCTAATGGTAGGATTCTTAGTAGTCTTGATGAACAGAGGGATCTTGGTGTGTATGTGCATAGATCCCTGAAAGTAGGCAGTCAGGTCGATAAGGTTGTTAGGAAGGCATATGGAGTCTTGGCTTTTATTGGTAGAGGGATTGAATTTCGGAGCCGCAACGTCATGTTGCAACTGTACAAAACTCTAGTGCGGCCGCACTTGGAGTATTGTGTGCAGTTCTGGTCCCCACATTATAAGAAAGATGTGGAGGCATTGGAGAGGGTACAGAGGAGGTTTACCAGGATGTTGCCTGGTATGGAGGGCAGGTCTTATGAAGAGAGGCTGAGGGATTTGAGGTTGTTTTCGTTAGAAAGGAGGCGGCTAAGGGAGACCTTATCGAAACATATAAGATGATTAGAGGTTTAGATAGGGTGTACAGTGATAGCCTTTTTCCTAGGATGGAGAAAGCTAGCACGAGGGGACACAGCTTTAAATTAAGGGTGCTAGTTATAGGACGATATCAGAGGTAGGTTCTTTACCCAGAGGGTGGTTAGGGAGTGGAATGCCCTGCCTGCGGGAGTTGTAGATGCGCCAAGTTTGGTGGCGTTTAAGAGGTTAGTTGATAAGTTTATGGAAGAGAAGGGAATGGTTTAGTTTGGAGGGTCATTGCTTTTTTCATAATTGGTCGGCGCAACATCGAAGGCCGAAGGGCCTGTTCTGCGCTGTGGTGTTCTAATTAAAATTAATCAATAAAGTGTATGCGTGCTTCATAGGCCGCGGTATTGAGTTTAGAAATTGGCAAGTCATGTTGCAGCTTTATAGAATAGAATCTTAGTTAGACACACTTGTAATATAATGTTCAATTCTGGTCCCCACACTAACAGAAGGATGTGGAGGCTTTGGAGAAGGTACAGAAAAGATTAATTAGGTTGTTGCCTGGTATAGAGGGCATTGGCAATGAGAGGTTGGAGAAACTTGGTTTGTTCTCACTGGAATGACAGAGGTTGAAGAGAGACCTGATAGAAATCTACAAGACTTATGAGAGGCATGGACAGAGTGGATAGTCAGAAACTTTTTCCCAGGATGGAAGAGTCAATTAATGGAGCACAAGTTTAAGGTACAAGGGGCAAGTTTTGAAAGAGATGTACAAGGCAGATTTTTTACACAGAGGGTGGTAAGTGCCTGGAATTCACTCACGGGGAAGGTAGTGGAAGCGGATACGGTAGTGAGTTTTAAGGGATGTCTTGACAAATCCATGAATAGAACATAGAACATTACAGCGCAGTACAGGCCCTTCGGCCCTCGATGTTGCGCCGGCCTGTGGACCCTCTAACCTAAACTATTCCAATATCATCCATATGCCTATCCACCGAACATTTGAATGCCCCCCAAGTAGGCGAGTCTACAACTGCTGCAGGCAGGGCATTCCACGCCCTCACCACCCTCTGTGTGAAGAACCTGCCTCTGACATCCGTCCTATAACTACCACCTCTTAATTTAAAGTTATGTCCCCTCGTGTTGGTCATCACCATCGAGGAAAAAGGCTCTCACTATCCACCCTATCCAATCCCTTGATCATCTTATACGCCTCAATTAGGTCACCGCGTAACCTTCTTCTCTCTAATGAAAATAACCTCAGGTCCTCAGCCTTTCCTCATAAGGCCTTCCCACCATACCAGGCAACATCCTGGTAAACCTCCTCTGCACCCTTTCCAATGCTTCCACATCTTTCTTATAATGCGGCGACCAGAACTGTACGCAATACTCCAAGTGCGGCCGCACCAGAGTTTTGTACAGTTGTAACATAACCTCAAGGCTCCTAAATTCAATCCCTCTGCCAATAAAAGCTAACACACCGTATGCCTTCTTAACAACTTTATCAACCTGGGTGCCAACTTTCAAAGAGCTATGTACTTGTACCCCAAGATCCCTCTGCTCGACAACACTATTAAGGGTCCTTCCATTAGCCCTAAATTTCATATGCCTGTTATTCCTACCAAAGTGAATCACCTCACACTTATCCGTATTGAATTCCATTTGCCACCTCACGGCCCAGCTGTGCAACCTATCTACGTCCCTCTGCAAACTGTAACATCCATCCTCGCTGTCTACAACTCCCCCCACTTTGGTATCGTCAGCAAATTTACTAATCCAACCCTCTACACCCTCATCTAGGTCATTTATAAAAATGACAAACAGCAGTGGCCCCAAAACAGATCCTTGAGGTACACCACTTGTAACTGCACTCCAGGTTGAAAATTTCCCATCAACCACCACCCTCTGTCTTCTATCAGCTAGCCAATTCCTAATCCAAACTGCTAAATCACCTTCAATCCCATGCATCTGCACTTTCTGCAGAATAGGATGGGAACAGAGGGATACAGTCCCCAGAAGGGGAGGTGGCTTTAGTTAAGTCAGGCAGCATTGTTGCTGCAGGCTTGGAGGGGCCGCATGGCATGTTCCTGTACTGTAATTTTCTTTGTTTTTTTAAAGCAGGATGCCAAAACAAATAAACCAGGCCTGCTTAAACATCCTGCAGAGAAGCAGAATGAAAATACATCTCTTAACTATCACACTATTCAAATCCCATTTCCCAGCACTTGGTCTGTAGCCTTGTTTGCTTTTCAAATATTCATCTAAATACATCTTCAGTATTGTGAGGCTGTGTATCTCTTCCAGGCAGTGAGTTCAGATTAAATCTCTAACCCTCCCCTAGTTATTGACCCTTCTATTGAGGGGGGAGGTTTCTTCTTATTCACTCCATCTATTTCCCTCATCATTTTGTATCCCTCAGTCAGCCATTTCTGCTCCAAGGTAAACACTCCAGGCTATCCAGTTCCTTTCATAGCTGAGTATCACTCAGGTACCAGGGAATGACTATCTCCCCTTGACATTCAGTGACATTGCCATCACTGAATCCTTTGCTGTCAACATCCTGGGGGTTACTATTAGCCAGAAACTGGACAAGCCACAGCATTACAACAGATCAAAGGCTCAAAATTCTCCGCAGAGAACATCACTAGCTGCAAATTCTCCTAGTCACTCACCATCCTGACTTGGAAATATATCTCCATTCCTTCACTGGGTTAAATTCGTGGAACTTCCTCCCTAACAGCACTGTGAGTGTACCTACACCTCAGGAATAGCAGCAGTTGAAGAAGGCAGCTCACCACACATTCTGAAGGGCAATGAGGAATGGGCAATAAATACTGATCTAGACAACGAGACTCACATCACATGTATAAACATGTTGCTGGACCTTGAGAGAAATCCTTCTATCTTCACAGGCTACAGGAAGGCCCAGAGGATTGGAGAATAGCCAATGTTGTTCCTTTTGTTTAAGAAGGGTAGCAAGAATAATCCAGGTAATTACAGACCGATGAGCCTTACATCAGTGGTAGGGAAATTATTGGAGAGGATTCTTCAAGACAGGATTTATTCCCACTTGGAAATAAGTGAACATATTAGTGAGAGGCAATGTGGTTTTGTGAAGGGGAGGTTGTATAGAACATAGAACGCTACAGCACAAACCGGCCCTTGGGCCCACGAGCTGCGCCGATCACATCTATACCTACCAATCCACAGACCTATCTATAACCCCCTATCCCATTAGTTCCCATATACTCATCCAGAAGTCTTTTAAAAGACCCCAGTGAGTCCGCCTCTACCACCACTGACGGCAGCCGATTCCATTCACTCACCACCCTCTGAGTGAAAAACTTACCCCTAACATTCCCTCTGTATTTGCTTCCCTGTACCTTAAATCTATGTCCTCTCGTGGCGACCATTTCAGCCCTGGGAAATAGTCTCTGAGAATCCACCCTATCTATTCCTCTCAACATTTTATAAACCTGATCGTGTCGTGTCGTGTCTCATTAACTTGATGGAGTTTTTTGAGGGAGTGATGAAGATGATTGATGAGGGTAGGGCAGTGGATGTTGTCTACATGGATTTCAGTAAGGCCTTTGACAAGGTCCCTCATGACAGACTGGTGCAGAAGGTGAAATCATATAGGATCAGAGGTGAGCTGGCAAGGTGGATACAAAGCTGGCTCAATCAAAGAGAACAGAGAGTAGCACTGGAAGGGTGTGTTTCTGAATGGAGGGCTGTGACAAGTGGTGTTCCTCAGGGATCAGTGCTGGGACCTTTGCTGTTTGTAATATATATAAATGATTTGGAGGGAAATGTAACTGGATTGATTAGTAAGTTTGTGGATGACACAAGGTTGGTGGATTTGTGGATAGCGATGAGGACCATCAGAGGACCATCAGCTTTAAATTAAGGGGTATGAGTTATAGGACGGATATCAGAGATATGTTCTTTACTCAAAGAGTGATTAGGGAGTGGAATGCCCTGCCTGCAGTTGTTGTAGATGCGCCAAGTTTGGTGGCGTTTAAGAGGTTAATTGATAAGTATATGGAAGAGAAGGGAATGGTTTAGTTTGGAGGGCATTGCTTTTTATTTTGGTCGGCACAACATCGAAGGCCGAAGGGCCTGTTCTGTGCTGTAATGTTCTATGTTCTATGTTCTAGGATACAGCAGGATAGAGATCAGTTGGAGACTTGAGCGGAGAGATGGCAGATGGAGTTTAAATGTGAGATAATTTTGAAAGGTTGATTTCAGATAATGGCAGAACCCTTAAGAATATTGATAGGCAGAGGGATCTGGGTGTACAGGTACACAGGTCACTGAAAGTGGCAATGCAGGTGGAGAAGGTAATCAAGAAGGCATAAGGCATGCTTGTCTTCATCGGCTGGCAAATCATGTTGCAGTTTTATAGAACCTCAGTTAGGCCGTGCTTGGGCCCATTCTACCATTTTCATTCTTAGTGCTGAATCTGGGTGCAGTTCAGATTGGTTTTGGAAATCTCCTTTCAGGCACCTCCATATGCACTAGTCTGAAAAAAAATGGCAGATCTGAATTGCGCTGTGGGCAGAAATTAACACGCCCAAAACAATCAGAGCTCTGAACTGCACGTGCATGGTTAGAAAAAAATTAGAAAATCGTTCCAGAGCCACAGAAAGCAAATAAAGCAGCCCGGGTGTGATGGTCACCATAGACATCACACTCACCCCTACACCCGACAACAATCTCCCTCTCCCCTCCACCAGACTACAATCTGCCTCTCCCCTCCACCAGACTACAATCTGCCTCTCCCCTCCACCAGACTACAATCTGCCTCTCCCCTCCACCAGACTACAATCTGCCTCTCCCCTCCACCAGACTACAATCTGCCTCTCCCCTCCACCAGACTACAATCTGCCTCTCCCCTCCACCAGACTACAATCTGCCTCTCCCCTCCACCAGACTACAATCTGCCTCTCCCCTCCACCAGACTACAATCTGCCTCTCCCCTCCACCAGACTACAATCTGCCTCTCCCCTCCACCAGACTCAATCCCTCCCCTCCCCAACTACAATCTGCCCCCCTCCACCAGACACAATCTGCCCTCTCCCCTCCACCAGACTACAATCTGCCTCTCCTCCACCAACTACAATCTGCCTCTCCCCCCACCAGACTACATCTGCCTCTCCCCTCCACCAGACTACAATCTGCCTCTCCCCTCCACAACTACAATCTGCCTCTCCCCTCCACAGACTACAATCTGCCTCTCCCTCCACAACTACAATCTGCCTCTCCCCTCCACCAACTACAATCTGCCTCTCCCCTCCACCAGACTACATCTGCCTCTCCCCTCCACCAGACTACAATCTGCCTCTCCCCTCCACCAGATAACAATCTGCCTCTCCCCTCCACCAGACTACAATCTGCCCCCCCAACCCGACTACAATCTGCCCCCCCAACCAACCAGACTACAATCCGCCTTCCTGCCCTTCCTCTCCCCCAACCAGAGATACATCTGACCCACCTTTCCTCCCTCCCCACCAAAAGATGATGGGGTCTCCCTTCTCCTGCTACCCCACACACCCGCCCACTAGAGAATGATGTGCCCCCCTCACCAGGGAATGATGTGCCCCCCTCACCAGGGAATGATGTGCCCCCTCACCCCACCCCACCCCTCACCAGAGAACAATGTGCCCCCCTCACCCCCAACCCACACCCCTCACCAGGGAATGATGTGCCCCCCTCTCCCCATCCTCCCCCTCACCAGGGAATGATGTGCCCCCTCTCCCCCACCCACCCCCCTCACCAGGAACGATGTGCCCCCCTCACCCCCACCACACCCCCCTCACCAGGGAACGATGTGCCCCCCTCACCCCACCCACCCCCCTCACCCAGGGAATGACGTTGCCCCCCTCACCCTCGCCCCCCCCCCCCCCCCCCCTCAACCAGGGAATGACGTGCCTCCTTCACCCCCACCCTCCCCTCACCAGGGAGTGATGTGCCCCCTCACCCTCACCCTCCCTCACCAGGGAGTGACGTGCCCCCCCTCCCCTCACCCTCCCTCACCAGGGAGTGACGTGCCTCCTTCACCCCACCCTCCCTCACCAGAGTGACGTGCCCCCCTCACCCCACCCTCCCTCACCAGGGAATGATGTGGCCCCCCTCACTCTCACCCCCCCCTCACCAGGGAGTGATGTGCCCCCCTCACCCCCACCCCGCCTCACCAGGGAATGACATGCCCCCACCCCCTTGATCTGAATCAGGGAGCTGTCGGAAGCTCTGAACTCTCCCCTTGCGAAGCTGGAGTGCCCGAATCAGACCTTTGCCAAGCAGATCTGTGTTGAGTCAGATCTGGATGCACGAAGACGGTGGTAAAGGGGGAAAGATCGGTAGAGTTGGGCAGGCAGTTCATTAGTTCAATTTAAATGCATGCAAATACATTTAAATCACCATTGCGCCTATTTCAGATGCAAATCAGATTGCGGCCATTTTTGGGCCTCAGTGAAGTGGATATCTGCACGGACATGTGTGTAAATCAAGTTAATGCCCTCACACCCGACTTCATCACATTTTCATACCTGAAACGTAATAATAAAATCAGACCCATAGTATTCAATTCTGGTCATCACATTACCAGAAAGGTGTGGATGCTTTGGAGATTTACCAGGATGTTGCCTGCTGTGGAGAAGAGGTTAGAACATAGAACATAGAACATTACAGCGCAGAACAGGCCCTTCGGCCTTCGATGTTGCGCTGACCAATTAGGAAAAAGCAATGACCCTCTAACCTAAACCATTCCCTTCGTCCATAAACTTATCTACTAACCTCTTAAACACCACCAAACTTGGCGCATCTACAACTGACGCAGGCAGGGCATTCCATACCCTTACCACCCTCTGGGTAAAGAACCTACCTCTGACATCCATCCTATAACCACCACCCCTTAACTTAAAGCTATGTCCCCTCGTGCTAGCTTTCTCCATCCTAGGAAAAAGGCTATCACTGTCCACCCTATCTAAACCTCTAATCTTATATGTTTCAATAAGGTCTCCTCTTAGCCGCCTCCTTTCTAACGAAAACAACCTCAAATCCCTCAGCCTCTCTTCATAAGACCTGCCCTCCATACCAGGCAACATCCTGGTAAACCTCCTCTGTACCCTCTCCAATGCCTCCACATCTTTCTTATAATGTGGGGACCAGAACTGCACACAATACTCCAAGTGCGGCCGCACTAGAGTTTTGTACAGTTGCAACATGACGTTGCGGCTCCGAAATTCAATCCCCCTACCAATAAAAGCTAAGACTCCATATGCCTTCTTAACAACCTTATCGACTTGATTGCCAACTTTCAGGGATCTATGCACATATACACCAAGATCCCTCTGTTCATCAACACTATTAAGAGTCCTACCATTAGCCCTATACTCTACACATTTGTTATTCCTGCCAAAGTGAATTACCTCACTTTTCCACATTAAACTCCATTTGCCACCTCTCGGCCCAGCTCTGCAACTTGTCCAAGTCTCTCTGCAAACTATAACACCCCTCTTCACTATCTACCACTCCTCCGACTTTGGTGTCATCCGCAAATTTACTAATCCATCCTTCAATACCCTCATCCAGATCATTTATAAAAATTACAAACAGCAGGGACCCCAAAACAGATCCCTGAGGTACACCACTTGTAACCGAACTCCACGATGAATATATCCCATCAACCACCACCCTCTGTCTTCTATCTGCTAGCCAATTCCTAATCCTTAACGCTAAATCACCCTCACATCCCATACATCTGCATTTTCTGCAGAAGCCTTCCATGGGCCACCTTATCGAACGCCTTACTAAAGTCCATATATACCACATCAACTGCCTTACCCCCATCCACCTCTTTGGTCACTTTTTCAAAAAACTCAATAAGTTAGTAAGGCACGACCTACCCTTCACAAAACCATGCTGACTATCCCCAATCAATTCATTTCTCTCTAAATAACTATAAATCCTATCCCTAATAATTCTCTCCAATACTTTGCCCACAACAGAAGTAAGACTCACTGGCCTATAATTCC
>JAGIQG010000005.1:1215843-1300578 GCA_024679065.1 Sphyrna mokarran
TCACACTGCTGTCTCACAGTGCCAGGGACCCGGGGCAGCACGGTGACACAGTGATTCACACTGCTGTCTCACAGTGCCAGGGACCCGGGGCAGCACGCTGACACAGTGATTCACACTGCTGTCTCACAGTGCCAGGGACCCGGGGCAGCACGGTGACACAGTGATTCACACTTCTGTCTCACAGTGCCAGGGACCCGGGGCAGCACGGTGACACAGTGATTCACACTGCTGTCTCACAGTGCCAGGGACCCGGGGCAGCACGGGCCGGTGACACAGGATAGCACTGCGTCTCAAAGCCCAGGGACATGGGGGCAGCACGGTGCACAGTGAATTCACACTGCGGTCCACAGGGGCCAGGGGACCGGGGCAGCACGGTGACAATGATCACCATGCTGTCTCACAGTGCAAGGGACCCGGGCAGCACGGTTGGACACATTAGTCACCACTGCTGTACCAGTGCCAGGGACCGGGGCAGCACGGTGCACAGTGATTCACACTGCTGTCTCACAGTGCCAGGGACCCGGAGCAGCATGGTGACACAGTGATTCACACTGCTGTCTCACAGTGCCAGGGACCCGGGGCAGCACGGTGACACAGTGATTCACACTGCTGTCTCACAGTGCCAGGGACCCGGGGCAGCACGCTGACACAGTGATTCACACTGCTGTCTCACAGTGCCAAGGGACCCGGCAGGCACGGCGACACAGGGATTCACACTTGTGTCTCACAGGCCAGGGGACCCGGTGGCAGCACGGTGACCAGTGATTCATACACTGCTGTCTCAGTGCCAGGGACCCGGGGCAGCACGGGACACATGATTCCACACTGCTGTCTCACAGGCCAGGGACCCGGGGCAGCACGGTGACACATTGCTGTTCTCACAGAAGAATCTGGAGCAAAACCAATTTTAAATCCAACGATTTATGATAGTAAATTTGCGAACTTTCGACACTCTGTGTCTTGTCAGGCAAATGCAGGTTCGGGCTGCAAAGCACACATCAGCACAGACAGTCACAGTTGCTGATTAGAATGGCAAATCTAATAACCTGCTATTCAAGTGTTAAAGTGGCTAACAATGTGTGTGAAGGGGTTCCTGAGCATTGTTGGAGAATTGTGTATTTTCTCCAGACAGCACAGTAAGTGAGGTTTTTTGCTAACCCAGGCAAGTTACGGGGGTTAAAGATAGTGTGTCATGAAGCCAAGATCCCTGTTAAGACCATCCTCATGTGTGCGGAGCTTGGCTATCAGTCTCTGTTCAGCGACTCTGCGCTGTCGTGTATCACGAAAGCCCCCTTGAAGAACATTTACCCGCAGGTCGGAGGCCGAATGCCCATGACTGCTGAAGTGTTCTCCCACAGGAAGGGAACTGTTTTGCCTGGTGATTGTTGAGCGATGCTCATTCATCAGCTGTCGTAGTGTCTGCATGGTCTCCCCAATGTACCATGCTTCGGGACATCCTTTCTTGCAACGTATTAGGTAGACAACGTTGGCCGAGTTGCAAGAGTATGTACCGTTACCTGGTGAATGGTATCCTCACGTTTGATGATGTTCACTCTCACCGTGTGGGTACCGGGAGAATCACTTCCACCGTGTGGCGTTCGGGAGATTCACTCGCCGTGTCGGCAGGTATCATTTTGATGCAGAGGTTTGTAGGGCCCGAAATTGGCAGGCGTAACTGTTGGGCGTCGCACAGGACAGTGCTGAGACCCCAGCCTATTCACAAATATAACCATGTCTAAAGTTGTAGATGATACCAAGTTGGGGGAGGGTGGAAACGGACGAGGATGCAGAGATCCAGAAAGATCTGGAAGGTTGGGTGAGTGGTAACACAATGGCAGATGCGGGATAAGTTGGTAAATGTGATGTTATTCCTTTGGAAGCAATAACGAGGTGGCAGATTACTACTGACATGGTGTACATTGAGAGAGGCGGGGTGTGCAGAGAGACCTGGGTGTCTTTGTGCACTAGTCACGGAAGGTTGGCATGTAGGTGCAGCAGGTGGTAAAGAAGTTAAGTGTATGTTGCCTCACTGTGAGGAGTTTGAGTACAGGAGCAGGGATGTGTTGTGATTATACAGGGCTTGGGGGGGTCACCACTAGAGTACCTGGCTAACAGTTTTGGTCTCCTCCTGAGGAAGGATGTTCTTGATCTTGAGGGAGTGCAGTGAAGGTTCCCAAGCGATTCCAGGGACGGCAGGATGGTTATACAAGGGGAGACTGACTACGGTAGGACGTTTTCATTGGAGTTCAGATGAAGAAAAGGGATATTTATAGGACTTAGAAAAATTATAACAGGTCTAGACATGATGGATGCAGGGAGGATTGTTCCCGATGGTGGGGGAGTCCAGAACACAGGGGTCACAGTCTGGAGCATTTGTGGTACATTTACAGAAGAAATATAAGAAGTCGGAGCAGGAGTCAGCATCGGCCCTCCCTCAAGCCCTACGAGTCTATAAGTCATGGCTGATTTTTTTGGTGGACTCAGTTCTACTACCCACCCATCTCCACCATAACCTTTAATCTTCACTGTTCAAAAATTACTATCGTGCCTTAAAAACATCAAGAGGGAGCATCAACTGCTAACTGGGCAGGGGAATTCCACAGATCACAAACCCGTGTGTGAAGAAGTCCTCATTCAACTCAGTTCTAAATCTGCTCACCCTTATTTTGAGGCATATGCCCTAGTTCTAGTTTCACCACCAGGGAAACAATTTCCTGCTTCTTTTATCGATTCCCTCAAACTCTTACATATTTCATAAAAAATCTCCCCTAATTCTTCTGAAATTTAAAATGAGTATAGCCCCAGTCTACTCAGTCTCTCCTCATAAAGCCAACCTTCTCTGCTCCGGAATCAACCTAATGAAACTCCTCGCATCCCATCCAGTGCCAGTAATCCTTCTCAAATAAGGGAGACCAAAACTGACACAGTACTCCATAACCTATACAGCTGCAACATAACCTCACTGTTTTAACTCATCCACTTCAGTACATGAAGGACAAAAGTCCATTTGCCTCTTAATACCAAGCTGCACTTGCAAATCAACTCCTTGAAATTCCTGCACCAAGGACACACAGTCCCTTGCACAGCCAGCATGCTGTAATTTTTTTACCATTTAAGTGAATAGTTCCATTTTGCTGTTATTCCTACCAAAATGGATGAACTAACATTTACCAACACGGTACTCCATCTACAGACCCACGCCCACTCACTTAGGACTATCTATATCCCTTTGCAGACTTCAGTGTCCTTGCACACTTGCTCGCCACCATCTTAGTGTCCATCTGCAAATTTTGACAACCAACCTGGTCCCCAACTCCAAACCATTTGTAAATCGTAAAACAACTGTGGTCCCAAACACTGATCCCTGAGGGCCCCACCATCAGTCCAATGATCCACCAACAGAAAAAACACCCAGTTATTCCCATCTTGCTCTATTAGTAACCAATCCTCTATCCATGTAATACATACCCCGTAATAACCCAGGCACTTATCTTAGTAGCAGTCTTGTTCTGGACCTTGTCAAATGCCTTCTGGAATCCAGATACCACCACATCCACAGGTTCACCTCAATGTCTAATCACACGTCATGCTCTTCAACGAATTCTACCACGTTAGTCAACAGGACTGCCCTTCTGAAACACATTTTGCTGTGTCGTACAAGTGGGACAAAATTATATCCAAATGCTCCACTATTCTTCCTGATGATAGGGTTCAAGCATTTTTCCTCTAGAGTTAAGCTATCAAGCCACCTGCCTTTTGTCTACCTCTTTTTAAACAGTGGCACACATTGCTGTTTTCCCAATCTGCGGGTGGGAACACCATCCCAGGTCCAGCAAATGTGGTAAATTACCACTAGTGTATTTGCTATTCACCCATAGTACCCTGCGAGGCATTCCTCAGGGACCAAGAGACTTGTCTATCTTAGCCCATTAGCTGCTTAGGGACAGAGATGAGGAGGGACATTTTCTTCACCCAAAGACGTGGGAGCCTGTGGCCGAAAGTCATTACACAGGAAAATAGTTGTGCCAAAACATTGAAGTATTCAAGAGACACTAGTGGATTAGCACTTGGGACAAAGGGATCAAAGGTTATGGGAGAAATGCAGGATAAGTTATTGAGCGGGATGATCCAGCCATGATCGGATGAATGGGGGAGCAGGCTCGAAGGGCCCAAAATGCATCCTGACTTCTATCTTAAGTTTATACGTTATTTGTTCTTTTCTTAGTGGAAATTGACATTTTATGAATTGATTTGAAACACGGATTTGGGGTATAAGGAGGATTGCGTAGCTCCTTTGATAGCGGGAGTATAGTATATGGTTTTTCAAGGGTCCACTTATATCATTATCCAAAAACTATTCACAAGTCGCTGGTACGAGAGCGTAGAATCTGGCTAAATCCATACATTCTTGAGCAGTAAATATGAACCTGAGGCGTTTTGTCTTGTTTCCAGTTTGTACACTTCCATCCTCATGGTCAATTGGCTGGTGGACAGAGAAATAGATTGTGATTTCAGGACCCGCACTGAAGGCCGCTGTCATGTTGGAGTATAGTGAGTATCTGCCTCCCATCAGTGGGTGCCTGCATTACCTGGAAGGTAAAACAAAGATGAATTCTGCAGCAAAAAACTCCCTCCGATTGCTGTTGGATAACTCTGAACCAAACTATACATTTCAGACATTGTCTACACACAAGTTAGGTGGAGTAATAGTATATTAACATGGTTTACTCTTCCCATCAGGGATCAGGGGTTATGACGAAAAGGCAGGAGAATGGGGATGAGAAAAATATCAGCCCATGATGAAGGGGCGAAAGAGACTCGATGGCTGAGAGGCCTCATTTGCTCTTTTGTCTTATGGTCTCCAGTACCAACTAGCCAGAGAAGGTGCCAAAGCTGGACAAGTACACTATCTGTTATCGTATATTCATCTTTCCCATGTATCACTGGCCTTGACCTCACCTAACATTTCAAAGGGAAAATGTTGTAAATCCACAGTTGAACCACTCTCTCATATTTCACATCAATTCACGATTAAGGAAGGACCCTTAATAGCGGTCGAGCAGAGGGATCTTGGGGAACAAGTACATAGCTCTTTGAAAGTTGGCACCCAGGTGATAAAGTTGTTAAGAAGGCGTACGGTGTTTAGCTTTTATTGGTAGAGGGATTGAATTTAGGAGCCGTGAGGTTATGTTACAAATGTACCAAAACTCTGGTGCGGCCGCACTTGGAGTATTGCGTACAGTTCTGGTCGCCGCATTATAAGAAAGATGTGGAAGCATTGGAAAGGTGCAGAGGAGGTTTACCAGGATGTTGCCTGGTAGGTGGAAGGCCTTATGAGGAAAGGCTGAGGGACCTGAGGTATTTTCATTAGAGAGAAGAAGGTTACGCGGTGACCTAATGAGGCGTATAAGATGATCAAGGGATGGATAGGGTGATAGTGAAGAGCCTTTTTCCTCGGATGGTGATGACCAACACGGGGGACATAACTTTAAATAAGAGGTGTAGTTATAGGACGGATGTCAGAGGCAGGTTCTTTACACAGAGGGTGGTGAGAGCGTGGAATGCCCTGCCTGCAGCAGTTGTGGACTCGCCTACTTTGGGGCATTCAAATGTTCGGTGGATAGGCATATGGATGATATTGGAATAGTTTAGGTTAGAGGGTCCAGTGGCCGGCGCAACATCGAGGGCCGAAGGGCCTGTACTGCGCTGTAATGTTCTATGTTCTATCACACTGGGTGCCTTGGTAGAATTGTTTAGCTATTTAAATACTAATGAAATACTTTGATCTCTGCAGCTACTTCACATTCTCACCAATTCAATCTAGCCACTCTGATTCCATAAAAAGCCCATTCACTAAGGATTTGTTAGATGGTAAAAAGGCTTCTTACCCCCATGAGCCACTGTCTTCCTAACGCTGGGTTTGGGGTGGGGGAGTGGTGTTATCTTACGAGGAACAGTTGGGCAGGCTGTGCCTACATTTGCTGGAGTTCAGGAGAATGAGAGGTGATCTTAGGTTCTGAATGGATTAGACAGGGTGGATGTTGAAAGCATGTTGTGGGAGAGGATGAAGCTGGGAACTGGTCCTGTTTTAAAACGGCAAATCCATTTTCAGAAGTCTGAGCATTTGTTTTATTAAGACTGCATTTATTTTGTAACATATGTTGAGTATGATGCTTTGATGGCTGTAATGCTGATCTCATTGGGATTTTAAAATAAGAAAGGCTTTGATAGAATGAATAATGAGAAATGATCTCCTGTTTTATATGAATCCAGGTATTTAAGCTACAGAAGCTTCCTGCAGGAAGGTTTAAACTGATTCAGAGGGGGGGTGGGATCCTGAGTAGTTTGGATGTTAAGAGGGACGAGAATAGTGGGGTCATAGATGAGAACTGTAAAGCACAGCAGCGTACGGGTGGAGTAGGGCATGGTCTGAAATGCGTATACTTTAATGCAAGAAGTATTCGCAATAAGGTGGAGGAACTTGCAGCTTGGATCAGTACCCGGAACTTCGATGTTGTGGCCATTTCAGAGACATGGATAGAGCAGGGACAGGAATGGTTGTTGCAGGTTCCAGGGTTCAAATGCTTCAGTCGGAGTAGAGAAGGAAGTAGAAGGGAGGGAGGAGTGGCATTATTAGTTAAAGACTGTATCACAGTGACAGAAAGGAAGTTTGATGAGGACTTGTCTGTTGAGGTAGTATGGGCTGAGATTAGAAACAGGAAAGGAGAGGTCACCCTGTTGGGAGTCTTTTATAGACCTCCTAAAAGTTATAGAGAGGTTGAGGAAAGGATTGCAAAGTCAATTCTGGTCAGGAGTGAAAGTAATAGGGTAATTGTTATGGAGGACTTTAACTTTACTAATATTGATTGGAATAGCTATAGCTCTAGCTCGTTAGAGGGGTCAGTTTTCGTACAAAGTATGCAGGAAGGTTTTTTGACTCAGTATGTAGATAGGCCAACTAGAGGTGAGGCTACATTGGATTTGGTGCTGGGCAATGAGCCAGACCAGGTGTTAGGCTTGGAAGTTAGTGAACATTTTGGTGATAGTGACCACAATTCGGTTACGTCCACCTTAGTGATGGATAGGGATAGGCATGAAGCTGGGGGGCAGTAGTTATAGCTGGGGGAAGGGTAATTATGAGGCCATCAGGAGAGAATTAGGGTGCATAGATTGGACTAGGAAACTACAGGGACTGGGAACATCTGGAATGTGGAGCTTATTCAAGGAGCAGCTGCTGCGAGTCCTTGATAAGTATGTCCCTGTCGGGCAAGGAGGAAATGGTCGAGTAAGAGAACCTTGGTGTACGAGAAAAGTTGATTTGCTGGTTAAAAGAAAAAAGGAGGCTTATGTCAGGATGAGGCTTGAAGGCTCAGTTAGTGCAATGGATAGCTATAGATTAGCCAGGAGTGAGCTAAAGAGTGAGTTGAGGACAGCTAAAAGGGGACATGAGAAGACTTTGGCTGATAGGATCAAGGAGAATCCTAAAGCTTTCTTTAGATATGTTAAGAATAGAAGACTGGTTAGGGCAAGATTAGGGCCAGTCAGAGACAGCAGTGGGAAGTTGTGCGTGGAGCCTGAAGAGATTGGAGAGGCACTGAATAAATATTTCTCTTCGGTATTCATGCAGGGAGATGTAAATGTAGTTGTGGAGGACACTGAGGTACAGGGTTGCAAACTGAAAAGTATTGAAGTAGATAGGGAGGATGTGCTAGATATTCTTGAGGGTTTGAAGTTAGATAAGTCCCCTGGGCCGGACGGGATTTACCCTAGGATTCTCTGGGAGGCGAGAGAGGCGATTGCAGAGCCTCTGGCTCTGATCTTCAGGTCGTCGTTGGTTACGGTATAGTTCTGGAAGACTGGAGGATAGCGAATGTGGTCCCATTGTTCAAGAAGGGGAAGAGAGACTTTCCAGGGAATTATAGGCCAGTGAGTCTTACTTCTGTTGTGGGCAAAGTATTGGAGAGAATTATTAGGGATAGGATTTATAGTTATTTAGAGAGAAATGAATTGATTGGGAATAGTCAGCATGGTTTTGTGAAGGGTAGGTCGTGCCTTACTAACCTTATTGAGTTTTTTGAAAAAGTGACCAAAGAGGAGGATGGGGGTAAGGCAGTTGATGTGGTATATATGGACTTTAGTAAGGCATTCGATAAGGTGCCCCATGGAAGGCTTCTGCAGAAAATGCAGATGTATGGGATTGAGGGTGATTTAGCTAATTGGATTAGGAATTGGCTAGCAGATAGAACACAGAGGGTGGTGGTTGATGGAAATTATTCATCATGGAGTTCGGTTACAAGTGTGTACCTCAGGGATCTGTTTTGGGGCCCCTGCTGTTTGTAATTTTTATAAATGATCTGGATGAGGGTATTGAAGGATGGATTAGTAAATTTGCAGATGACACCAAAGTCGGTGGAGTGGTAGATAGTGAAGAGGGGTGTTATAGTTTGCAGAGAGACTTGGACAAGTTGCAGAGCTGGGCCGAGAGGTGGCAAATGGAGTTTAATGTGGAAAAGTGTGAGGTAATTCACTTTGGCAGGAATAACAAATGTGTAGAGTATAGGGCTAATGGTAGGACTCTTAATAGTGTTGATGAACAGAGGGATCTTGGTGTATATGTGCATAGATCCCTGAAAGTTGGCAATCAAGTCGATAAGGTTGTTAAGAAGGCATATGGAGTCTTAGCTTTTATTGGTAGGGGGATTGAATTTCGGAGCCGCAAAGTCATGTTGCAACTGTACAAAACTCTAGTGCGGCCGCACTTGGAGTATTGTGTGCAGTTCTGGTCCCCACATTATAAGAAAGATGTGGAGGCATTGGAGAGGGTACAGAGGAGGTTTACCAGGATGTTGCCTGGTATGGAGGGCAGGTCTTATGAAGAGAGGCTGAGGGATTTGAGGTTGTTTTCGTTAGAAAGAAGGCGGCTAAGAGGAGACCTTATTGAAACATATAAGATGATTAGAGGTTTAGATAGGGTGGACAGTGATAGCCTTTTTCCTAGGACGGAGAAAGCTAGTACAAGGGGACATAGCTTTAAATTAAGGGGTGGTGGTTATAGGATGGATATCAGAGGTAGGTTCTTTACCCAGAGGGTGTTTAGGGTATGGAATGCCCTGCCTGCGGCAGTTGTAGATGCGCCAAGTTTGGTGGCGTTTAAGAGGTTAGTAGATAAGTTTATGGACGAAAAGGGAATGGTTTAGTTTGGAGGGTCATGGCTTTTTCCTAATTGGTCAGCGCAACATCGAAGGCCGAAGGGCCTGTTCTGCGCTGTAATGTTCTATGTTCTATAGATGTTGTGAGTGTGAGGGAGGAGGGAAGGAGGGGCAGTAGAATGGTACCAGTTCATCAGGATAGATTGCTTGCAATCTACTCCAATGGCTTCAGAGATTGCTCACAAGTCCAATGCAAGCGTCCAGACTCTGCCACATGTAGGGCAGCTGGAGCCTGAAGAGTTCAATATTGGGCAGCATGGTGGCACAGTGGCACGATGGCACCGTTGCCTCCACAGCGCCAGGGACTCATGTTCGATTCCTGGTTGGGTCACTGTCTGCGTGGAGTCTGCTTTTCTCCCCGTGTGTGTGTGGCTTTCCTCCCACAGTCTGAATGACATGCTGATTAGGTGCATTGGCCATTCTAAATTCTCCCTCAGTGTACCCAAACAGGAACCAGAGTGGGGCGACTAGGGGGTTTTCAGAATAACTTCATTGCAGAGTTAATGTAAACCTACTTGTGACTAATAAGTTGAACTTGTTTGTGTTGTTTGATGGTTGTTTGCACAAGCCCTCAGGTGCCTCAAATCCATCTCTGTACATTCCCAACAAAATCACTTGATGAGTTCAATGTCTGCCTGGATGAGCTTTCTCCATTTTGGACAATCACAAATCAGTGTCCATCAGTCAGTAGGATGTCTGACTGTGATACTCGCGGACATCCCTAAAGCATTGCCGCTGTTCTCCTTGGAGTCTCTTGTTGTGACTGAATAGTGGCTAAAGCAGTTGCTTCAAGAATCTGGTTTGGGTGGGGTGGAGTAGAATATATCAAAAAAAAGTTTATTTATTAGTCACAAGTAAAACTTACATTAATACTAATGAAGTTACTGTGAAAATACCTTTGTCGTCACACTTTAGGCATGTTCAGGTACAGTAAGGGAGAATTTAGCATCGCCAATGCACCCTAACCAGCGCATCTTTTGGACTGTGGGAGGAAACCGGAGCACCCGAAGGAAACCCACGCAGACATGGGGAGAATGGGCAAACTCCACACAGATAATGACCCAAGCCAAGAACCGAACCCGGATCCCTGGCGCTGTGAGACAGCAGTGCTAACATTGTGCTGCCCCAGTCTTTCTATCGGGAATCCAGCATATGATGATAAACATTACAATGAAAGCTAGGATGTGAACAGTGAAAATTGGGAAGCATTTCTTCAGAGGGAGTCGGTCTCTGCCCAAAAGGCTCAGGATGACAGGGGAATCGGCTCTTGAATCTCCAATGACTCACAATTCTCCAGATATGACATTTCCCCTCAAATCGGAGATCATTGTTCCTTAACAAAGCGAGTTACCTGGGCTGGTAACATGTACTAACATGTTAAAAATAGTTCAATACTTCATGCACAGCGCTGCTCCAGTTTAAGATACATGGCACCTATTAATACAGTTGGAAAGACAGTATTCCATTGTTCAGAGCTTGAAGGCTGACTTCTGATTCCAGCTAAAACCACGCAAAGATCTGAAACCCGTCTCTGTGTATGGAATTAACCTCTGCGCCCCGGATTACCCTGTCTGCCTGCAGTTAGCCCCCCACACCCGGGGTTAGCCCCTGTGCTCGGGATTAGCCTGTCCATTTGGGACGGGCCTCTGCACCCGGGACCAGCCTCCGTGCCCGGGACGGGCCTCCGCGCCCTGGTTTATCAGTAGAAAAATAAAAAATATTTCCATTCTGATAGTTTCTTTCTTGACAGATCGTATACCCCAACTCACAGTCAATAAAATACTCCAGTAAGGAAGGAAATGCTGTATCTAATTTGTGCATAGCAAGATCCCACAGACCACAATGTGACACTGGTCAGACAATCTGTTTCTATGAAGTGCTTTGAGGACTAAACTTTGGCCAGCAAATCAGTGTTAATGTTTTGAAAGTGTATGACTCTTATCCAGCGCATGGAGTCAGGCTGCTCTCTAAGAATGTAAGAGCATGAGAAATAGGAGCAGGAGTCGGCCATCCAGCCCCTCGAGCCTGTTCCCCCCATTCAATAAGATCATGGCTGATCTGAAGTGGATCAGTTCCACTTTCCCGCTTTCTCCCCATAAACCTTAATTCCCTGTCTATCAGAAACCTATCTACCTATGACTTAAATATATTCAGTAAGGAAGCTTCCACCACTTCAATGGGCAGAGAATTCCAGAGACTCACCACCCTTTGGTGGTGGATCTCCAAAAGAAAAAGTTCCTCCTCAACTCTGATCTATACTGCCCCCCACCCTTATCTTGAGGTAGTGCCCTCAAGTCGTACTATCCTTTCTAAACAAGAAAAATCTCTCTACCTCTACCCCATCTATCCCTTTCATTATCTTATACATCTCTATAAGATCCCCCCTCAACCTTCTAAACTCCACCGAGTAAAGACCCAGTCTATTCATTCTCTCTTCATAGACTAATCCCCTCATCTCTGCCTAGTGAACCTTCTCTGTACTCCCTCCAAGGCCAATATATCCTTCCACAAATGCAGCAACCAAAACTGCACGCAGTACTCTAGTTGCGACCTCACCAGTGCCCTGTTCAGTTGCAGCGAGACCTCCCTGCTTTTATATTCTATCCCCCTCGTTATAAAGGCCAACATCCCATTCGCCTTCTTGATCATCTGCTGCACCTGCAGACTGTGTTTTTGCGATTCGTGCACAAGGACCCCCAGGTCCCTCTGCACCGTCGCAGGCTGCAGCTTTTCACACTTTAAATAATAATCCCTCCTACTGTTATTTCTACCAAAGTTGATAACCTCACACTTACTAACATTATACTTCATCTGCCAGTTCCTCGCCCACTCACTCAACCTATCCAGATCCCTCTGCAGGCTTTCCACACCCTCCACGCAATTTGGTTTTTCACTCATCTTTGTGTCATCAGCACATTTCGATACCCTGCACTCTGCCCCCTCCTCCAAATCGTCTATGTAGATGGTAAACAGTTGAGGTCCCAGCACCGATCCCTGGGGCACTCCACTAGTCACCAACTGCCAACTAGAATAGCACCCATTAATACCTACTCTCTGCTTCCTTTTAGATAACCAATCCTCTATCCACGCTAATACCTTACCCCCAACTCTGTGCACTCTAACCTTCTGCAGCAACCTTTTGTGAGGTACCTTATCAAACACCTTTTGGAAATCTAAAAACACCACGTCCACCAGTTCCCCTGTCTAACTGAGAAGGAGAAAGAGCAGTATTCTCAGTAATATGGGCAATGCACAGTACCTCAGCCATATCAATCGTCCCTAAAGCCAGCGTCTTGTAGCCCAGAATGGTCCTGTTTTTATACCGCTTCCTCCTCTGTAACATTATCTGGAGTTTGTTTGCATCTCTCTTCAGGAAATGGGGGTACTGACAATGGAATAGAACAGAAACAGACCATTAGCATTACACAGCTTAACCTACAATAAAGCTGTCTCACTGAAAACATTGGTTCCTTCAACATTTTCCAAAACACCGAACTATTCCTCCTCCAATCACTTCCATCTCCACTTGTTTTCAAAGCGCAAACGAGAATGAAAGGATTCACACAGGCAAAGGCCTTGGTTAAAGAGAAGCCAGAATGAGAGAACTCACTCCTCCATAATGCCTCAGTCAGCAGGGAGATAGATTTCAGTTCATTTAAAGTGAGTCTCATGCTCAAGAGGACGAATCATTTTGGCGGTTTCACAGCAGTTAACCTGTTCCCTGCATCTGCTCTGAAACTAGCTGCTAAAAGGTGCGAGGAATGGCTCGGAATGACTGTCCATTCATTCAGACCCTCCACCACTGTGGCAAGGCCAAAAGCAGGTACTCCCATAAGTGGCATGGATCACCTTTCAGGATTCAGCTTCTCTTCTCTCTGTGGCTATTGAGCCAGGTCCAATCCTTTCCTCACCTGATATTTATATTTTCTAGCACCAGTCACTGGGGAGTGAGCAACAACCCTCTCAGTTCAAAGCCAGTGGGAGCCACTTGACTGCCATATCAACTGCAGAACAGTCGGTGCTGCTTTCAAAGCACACCCTCAGGAACTCTCAATGCAGCTACCATGAAGCAATTTCTGATTGAGAAATTGGTGTGCAGATTTGTTTGAAACTAATAACTCACCATGAATCAAAAGAGACTAGCTCCTCACTACATCCTGTCCACAGAGGTTTTCTGGTTTAATTATGGAAATAGGAAAGCTCCAACCCACTCCAACATAACGTATGACCCAGGAACATACCAACAGAAAGATGGATACCGCCTCACTTCATCTTCCAGAACAAAGAAAATTACAGCACAGGAACAGGCCCTTCGGCCCTCCAAGCCTGTACCAACCATGCTGCCCGACTGAACTAAAATCCCCTACACTTCCGAAGACTATATTCCTTCATTCCTATCTTATTCATGCACTTGTCAAGATGCCCCTTAAAAGTCACTACTGTATCCGCTTCCACTACCTCCCCCAGTAACAAGTTCCAAGCACCCAGTACTCCTTGTACATCCCTTTTAAACATTGCCCCTCGCATCTTAAATCTGTGCCCTCTCGTAATTGACTCTTCCACCCTGACTGTCCAAAAGAGGTATTTAAAATTATCCTTTGCAAGCAAAAAGTGACAAAGCGTACACATATAGTGAGTACCTGCAAGGAAAATGTGAGTTCTAATTCAGTCTCCATCAGGCCACCGGGGGGGAGAGCGTATTCATTCGATCTGAGGATTCGCTTTGAGCCCTATATTGAGCAAAATGAGAGAGAGAAAAAGAGAATTCCATTATTAAGCATGCTGTGTTTGTCAACCTAGTGAGCCTCTGCCACCTGAAACCATTGAAGCTCCTGAACTTATTCACAGAATTAGAAATATAGAACATAGAAAACTACAGCATAAACAGGCCCTTCGGCCCACAAGTTGCACCGATCATATTGCTACCTACTAGGCTTACTTATAACCCTCAATCCTATTAAGTCCCATCTACTCATCCAGAAGTCTCTTAAAACACCCTATCGAATTTGCCTCCACCACCATCAATGGTAGCTGATCCCATTCACTCACCACCCTCTGAGTGAAAAACTTACTCCTGACATCTCCTCTGCACCTGCTCCCCAGCACCTTAAACTGTGCCATCTTGTGACAGCCATTTCAGTTCTGGCGAAAAGGCCTCTGAAAATCCACACAATCAATACCTCTCAACATTTTATATACCTCTATCAGGTCATCCTTTGTCTCTCAAAGGAGAAAAGATTGAGCTCCCTCAACCTATCCTCCTAAGGTATGCCACCCAATCCAGGCAACATCCTTGTAAATCTCCTCTGCACCCTTTCAATAGCTTCCACATCCCTCCTGTAATGAGGCGACCAGATCTGAACACAGTACTCCAACTGGGAATTGACAGCGCAGAGACAGGCCCTTCAGCCCAAACTGGTCCATGTGACCAAAATATCCATCTAAGCTAAGTCTGTGTGCCTGCATTTGGCCCATATCGTTCTAAACCTTTCCTATCCATATGTCTGTTCAAATGCCTTTTAAAGTGGATAAAGTTGTTAAGAAGGCTTATGGAGTCTTAGCTTTTATTGGTAGGGGGATTGAATTTAGGAGCCGCAGCATCATGTTGCAGCTGTACAAAACTCTAGTGCGGCCGCACTTGGAGTATTGTGTGCAGTTCTGGTCCCCACATTATAAGAAAGATGTGGAGGCATTGGAGAGGGTACAGAGGAGGTTTACCAGGATGTTGCCTGGTATGGAGGGCAGGTCCTATGAAGAGAGGTTGAAGGATTTGAGGTTGTTTTCGTTAGAAAGGAGGCGGCTAAGAGGGGATCTTATTGAAACATATAAGATGATTAGAGGTTTAGATAGGGTGGACAGTGATGGCCTTTTTCCTAGGATGGAGAAAGCTAGCACGAGGGGACACAGCTTTAAATTAAGGGGTGATGAGTTATAGGACAGATATCAGAGGTAGGTTCTTTACTCAGAGTGATTAGGGAGTGGAATGCCCTGCCTGCAGCTGTTGTAGATGCGCCAAGTTTGGTGGCGTTTAAGAGGTTAGTTGATAAGTATATGGATGAGAAGGGAATGGTTTAGTTAGGAGGGGCATTGCTTTTTATTTTGGTCGGCACAACATCGAAGGCCGAAGGGCCTGTTCTGTGCTGTATTGTTCTATGTTCTATGTAAATGTCTCTCCCTCAACCATTCCTCCAGCAGCTCATTCCACACATGTAGCACTGTCTGTGTAAAAAAGTTGTTCCTCAGCTTTCCCCTCTCAACTTAAAACTACGCCCTCTAGATCTCCATTCCCCAACTCTGGGAAAAAGAATGAACCAGACCAGGTGTTAGACTTGAAGGTAGGTGAACACTTTGGTGATAGTGACCACAATTCGATTACGTTTATCTTAGTGATGGAAAGAGATAGGCATATACCAAAGGGCAGAAATTATAGTTGGGGGAAAGGTAATTATGAGGCTATTAGGCAAAATTTAGGATGCATAGAGTGGAGTAGGAAACTGCAGGGGCTGGGAACTACTGAAATATGGAGTTTGTTCAAGGAGCAGCTACTGCAAGTCCTTGATAAATATGTACCTGTCAGGCAGGGAGGAAGCGGTCAAGCGAGGGAACCGTGGTGTACTAAGAAAGTTGAATCTCTGGTGAAGAAGGAGGAGGAGGCTTATGTAAAGATGAGACGTGAAGACTCAGTTAGAGCACTGTAGAGTTATAAGTTAGCCAGGAAGGAGCTAAAGACAGAGTTAAGAAGGGCTAGGAGAGGACATGAGAAGATTTTGGCGGATAGAATCAAGGAGAACTCTAAAGCTTTCTGTGGGTATGTCAAGAATTAAAAATTGGTTTGCGCAAGATTAGGGCCAGTCAGGGACAGTAGTGGAAAGTTGGGCGTGGAACCTGAAGAGATGGGAGAGGCACTGAATGAATAGTTTTCGTCAGTATTCATGCAGGAAAATGTCAATGTAGTCGTGGAGAATACTGAGATACAGGCTTTTAGACTAGATGGGATAGAGGTACATAAGGAAGAGGTGTTACCAATTCTTGAGAGTATGAAAATAGATAAGTCCCCTAGGCCGGATGGGATTTGTCCTAGGATTTTCTGGGAGGCTAGGGAGGAGATTGCAGAGCTTTGGCTTTAATCTTTATGTCGTCAATGACTACAGGTATAGTGCTGGAAGACTGGAGGTTAGGAAATTTTGTCCCCCTTTTTCAAGAAGGGGAGTAGAGACCATCCTGGGAATTATAGACTGGTGAACGTTACTTCTGTTGTGGGCAAAGTTTTGGAAAGAATTCTAAGGGATAGGATTTATAATCATCTAGAGAGAAATAAATTGATTAGGGATAGTCAACACGGTTTTGGAAAGGGTAGGTCGTGCCTCACAAACCTTATTCTGTTCTTTAAGAAAGTGACCAAAGAGGTAGATAAGGGTAAGGCAGTTGATGTAGTGTATATGGATTTTAGCAAAGCGTTTGATAAGGTTCCCCATGGTAGACTACTGCAGAAAGTGCAGATGTCTTTCTGCACTTAACAGTTTGGATCAGGAATTGGCAGCTGATAGAAGACAGAGGGTGGTGGTTGATGGGAAATATTCAACCTGGAGTGCAGTTACAAGTGGTGTGCCTCAGGGATCTGTTTTGGGGCCACTGCTGTTTGTCATTTTTATAAATGACCTAGATGAGGATGTAGAGGGATGGATTAGTAAATTTGCTGATGACACCAAAGTCGGAGGAGCTGTAGATAGTGAGGATGGATGTTACAGTTTGCAGAGGGACATAGATAAGCTGCAGAACTGGGCTGAGAGGTAGTAAATAGAGTTTAATGCAGAAATGTGTGAGGTGATTCACTTTGTTAAGAGTAACTGGAGTACAGAATATAGGGCTAATGTAAAGACTCTTCGTAGTGTCAATGAGCAGAGAGATCTCTGTGTATATGTGCACAGACCCCTGAAAGTTGGCACCCAGGTTAATAAGGTCGTTAAGAAGGCGTATAGTGTTTTAGCTTTTATTGGTAGAGAGATTGAATTTCGGAGCTGTGAGATCATGTTGCAACTGTACAAAACGCTTGAACTTGGAGGATTGCGTACAGTTCTGGTTGCCGCATTATAAGAAAGATGTGGAAGCACTGGAATGAGTGTAGAGGAAGTTTACCAGGATGTTGCCTGGTATGATAGGTAGGTCTTATGAGGAAAGGCTGAGGAACTTGAGGTTATTTTCATTAGAGAGAAGGTTAAGAGCTGACCTAATTAAGGCATACAAGATGATCAGAGGGTTAGATAGGGTGGACAGTGAGAGCCTTTTTCCTCAGATGGTGATGGCTAACACGGGGGGACATAGCTTTAAATTGAGGGGTGGTAGTTATAGGATGGACATCAGGGGTAGGTTCTTTACTCAGAGGGTAGTAAGGACGTGGAATGCCCTGCCTGCAGCAGTTGTGGACTCACCAACTTTAAGGGCGTTCAAATGGTCAGTGGATAGGCATATGGATAACATTGGAATAGTTTAGGTTAGAGAGTCATTAGATTGGTTCCATTGGTCAGTGCAACATCGAAGGCCAAAGGGCCTGTACTGCGCTGTAATGTTCTATGTTCTACTCCTTCCCCATTAATCCACCTGGCACCTTCTACCTGGATGTACAAGCTGAAGAAACCATTAAACTGACAGCTTGGAGGGACACTGACCCAATATAGAAGTTGGCCTTTTCATCTACATTCTGGTGTTAGTCAGTTATTGTTCTTTATATTGGTGATAATGAACATAGGGCACACAGAAATATTCCAAAATAATCAGCCAATAACAAATGATAATTATATAAAAGATAAAAGTTGTTGAAACAGGCAATTGTCCTCTTTGTCTCCCTTTCTGCTCATTACAACTTATTTTCCCTCCTCACTGGGAATACGAGAATTTGTGGACCATGTATCAATTCTTCACAATTGACTCAGAAGCATAGCAACCCACATGTGATAACCCCCAAGAGATCCAAGGGAATCTTACTAAGAGGTAAAATTGCCCCTCAGTGTCCTGGGATACTTAGGTTACAGGGATTAGTGGGTAAAATATGTGGGCATAGTGCTTGGGTGGGATTGTGGTCAGTGCAGACTCGATGGGCCGAAGGGCATCTTTCTGCACTGTAGGGTTTCTATGATTCTATCAATCACTGAGTGATCTCTCTGTGGGGCTCAAAGAACAAAGAAAAGATTACAGCACAGGAACAGGCTCTTTGGCCCTCCAAGCCTTCACTGATCATGCTGACTGACCTAACTAAAACCTTCCCACTCTTCTGGGGACCATATCCCTCTATTCCCATCCTATTCATGTATTTGTCAAGATGCCCCTTAAAACTCACTATCATATCCGCTTCCACTACCTCCCCCGGCAGCGAGTTCCAGGCACCCACCACTCTGTATAAAAAATCTGCCTCGTACATTTCCTTTAAACCTTTCCCCTCTGTGATGACTTCAGCCAGACTAATGAGGTTAGGCTTGCTAGAGTATGAACGGCCTGATGAATCCTAATTAATGGTTAAATCAGGGAGCCTCATGCTTCCTATTTAAAGCAGGTGTGTCAGACTCCCAGCTTGCATTCAGCATGGAGCAACTGGAGAACAGGCTGTATACAGATGTATGGTGTGAATAAAGTAACTTGGTGACAGGACTTTCATCTCTGTGGGGTTTTTACACCCTCGGCACTTAAACCTATGCCCCCTAGTAATTGAGATCCTGGGGAAAAGCCTTCTGACTATCCACTCTGTCCATGCCTCTCATAATCTTGTAAATTGCTATCATGTTGACCCTCAACCTTCATCTTTCAAACAGAACAAACCAAGTTTCTTCAACCTTTCCTAATACCCTCCTGGTGCTGAACAGGCCACACCTGGAGTTACTGTGTACAGTTTTGGTCTCCTTATTTGAGAAAGGATGTACTGACACTGGAGGGGGTGCAGAGAAGATTCACTAGGTTGATTCCGGAGTTGAGAGGGTTGGCTTATGAGGAGAGACTGAGTAGACTGGGGCTATACTCACTGGAATTCAGAAAAATGAGGGGAGATCTTATAGAAACATCTAAGATTATGAAGGGAATCGATAAGATAGAAGGAGAGAAGTTATTTCCACTAGTGGTGAAACTAGAACGAGGAGCATGTCCTCAAAATAGGGGGTGGTGGGTAATATTTAGGACTGAGTTGAGGAGGAACTTCTTCACACAAAGGGTTGTGAATCTGTGGAATTCCCTGTCCAGTGAAGCAGTTGAGGCTCCCTCATTGAATGTTTTTAAGGCAAGGATAGATAGATTTTTGAACAGTAAAGGAATTAAGGGTTATGGTGAGCGGGCGGGAAGTGGAGCTGAGTCCATAAACAGATCAGCCATGATCTTATTGAATGGCAGAGCAGACTCGAGGGGCCGAATGGCCGACTCCTGCTACTAGTTCTTATGTTCTTACACATGTACACCGCCTCCGCCAAGGGGGCGCGTGTACACCGCCTCCGCCAAGGGGGCGCGTGTACACCGCCTCCGCCAAGGGGGCGCGTGTACACCGCCTCCGCCAGGGGGGCGCGTGTACACCGCCTCCGCCAAGGGGACGCGTGTACACCGCCTCCGCCAAGGGGACGCGTGTACACCGCCTCCGCCAAGGGGACGCGTGTACACCGCCGCCGCCAAGGGGACGCGTGTACACCGCCTCCGCCAAGGGGACGCGTGTACACCGCCTCCGCCAAGGGGACGCGTGTACACCGCCTCCGCCAAGGGGACGCGTGTACACCGCCTCCGCCAAGGGGACGCGTGTACACCGATTTACGCCAGGAGACCGCGACAGGGCAGATGAAGAGGCCTGGACTTGGTCTATGTGTAGTTGCAGAATCTGCGACAGAAGATGGCACTGTTTTGCTTTTCATAGACTGTATGTCTGAACTGTTTGCAGGTTGAACATAAAGAGAGAGAGGGAAGACAAAGAGCCATTAAATGGGTGGCCAGAATGAGCTCAAACTTTGCTCTGGGAGATGTTACACCCTATATATGGGGGGTCCTTTCCCCGTGCTAACCGACTGCCTCTGTCGCTGGAAGACTGCTGACTAGCTGGCCCACACTTGGTGCACCATACTGAAACAAGAGGTGTGGAATCATCCCAGCTCCCTCAACCCAGCAGAAAATGTCAGCCTGTATCCTCCCCACTCAATAATCTTTGCTTGGGGCAAAAAATGTAATCAGCTGAGACCCTGTGTAACTGACACACAGAATGGAGACTGACTGAGACCCTGTGTAACTGACACACAGAATGGAGACTGACTGAGACCCTGTGTAACTGACACACAGAATGGAGACTGACTGAGACCCTGTGTAACTGACACACAGAATGGAGACTGACTGAGACCCTGTGTAACTGACACACAGAATGGAGACTGACTGAGACCCTGTGTAACTGACACACAGAATGAGTCGGCAATCATGAGACAGAAAGTAGAAAACAGGCCAGGAAAACATTCTTTCACTGCCACACAATTTCTTGTCTCGCAGTCCCACATATTTAAATATTCCTTCTCAAATCCACTCTGAACAGATGAAACTAATAGCTTTCTCCTGGCTCATCTGATTCTGACGGGGCTGTAATAAAAGGCAAGGAACAGATTGATCTGAGGCACAACACCAACAAGGTGTGAGCGTTCAAACTTATATCCATGCAGCTGCTCTGGCTAGACTTTGAGATGATTTGATTTTAAATGATGAAGAGATGGACAGATCAGCTAGAAATAGACCATTTGCATTGACTTGAGTGATCTCAACATAGAACAATATAACATAGTACAGGCCCTTCAGCCCTCAATGTTGTGCCAAGCTATGTCCAATCCCAAGATAAAGCTATCCCATTCCCTATCATTCTGGAGTGCTCCAAGTACCTATCCAATAACCTCTTGAAAGTTCCTAAAGTGTCCGATTCCACTATCACAGCAGGCAGTGCATTCCACACCCCAACCACACACTGAGTAAAGAATCTACCTCGGACATCCCTCATCTATCATCCACCATGAACCTTATAGTTATGCCCCTTAGTAACAGTTACATTCACCCAAGGAAACGGTCTCTGAACGTCTGCTCTATCTATCCCCTTCACCATCTTATAAACCTTTATTAAGTTGCTTCTTATCCACCTCCACTCTAAAGAGAAGAACATAGAACATAGAACATTACAGCACAGAACAGGCCCTTCGGCCTTCGATGTTGTGCCGACCAATATAAAAAGCAATGCCCCTCCAAACTAAACCATTCCCTTCTCTTCCATATACTTATCAAATAACCTCTTAAACGCCACCAAACTTGGCGCATCTACAACCGCTGCAGGCAGGGCATTCCACTCCCGAAACACCCTTTGGGTAAAGAACCTGCCTCTGATATCCGTCCTATAACTATCACCCCTTAATTTAAAGCTGTGTCCCTCGTGCTAGCTTTCTCCATCCTAGGAAAAAGGCTATCACTGTCCACCCTATCTAAACCTCTAATCATCTTATATGTTTCAATAAGGTCTCCTCTTAGCCGCCTTCTTTCTAACGAAAACAACCTCAAAATCCCTCAGCCTCTCTTCATAAGACCTGCCCTCCATACCAGGCAACATCCTGGTAAACCTCCTCTGTACCCTCTCCAATGCCTCCATATCTTTCTTATAATGCGGGGACCAGAACTGTACACAATACTCCAAGTGCGGCCGCAGTAGAGTTTTGTACAGTTGCAACATGACGTTGCGGCTCCGAAATTCAATCCCCCTACCAATAAAAGCGAAGACTCCATATGCCTTCTTAACAACCTTATCGACTTGACTGCCTACTTTCAGGGATCTATGCACAAATACACCAAGATCCCTCTGTTCATCAACACTATTAAGAATCCTACCATTAGCCCTATACTCTACAAATTTATTATTCCTGCCATAGTGCATTACCTCACACTTTTCCACATTAAACTCCATTTGCCACCTCTCGGCCCAGCTCTGCAACTTGTCCAAGTCTCTCTGCAAACTATAACACCCCTCTTCACTATCTACCACTCCACCGACTTTAGTGTCATCTGCAATTTTACTAATCCATCCTTCAATACCCTCATCCAGATCATTTATAAAAATTACAAACAGCAGGGGCCCCAAAACAGACCCCTGAGGTACACCACTTCTCACCGAACTCCACGATGAATATCTCCCATCAACCACCACCCTCTGTCTTCTATCTGCTAGCCAATTCCTACCCCAATTAGCTAAATCACCCTCTATCCCATACATCTGCATTTTCTGCAGAAGTCTTCCATGGGCCACCTTATCAAACGCCTTACTAAGAGTCCCACTCCCTCAACATTTCCTCATAAGACCTACCCTCCAAACCAGGCATCATCCTGGTAAATCTCCTCTGCACTCTCTCCAATGCTTCCACATCCTTCTTGTAGTGAGGTGACCAGAACTGAACACAATATTCCAAATGTGGTCTCACCAACGTCCGGTATAGTTGCAGCATAACCCCCAGGTCTTAAACTCAAACCCCCGGTTAATAAACGCTAACCACTATAGGCCTTTTTCACGCTTCTATCCACTTGGGTACGTGGATATGAATCCCAACATCTCTCTGTTCCTCCACATTCCTCAGAACCCTGCTGTTGATCCTATAATCCGCATTCAAGTTTGTCCTACCAAAATGAATCACCTCACACTTATCAGAGTTAAACTCCATCTGCCACCTTTCGGCCCAGCTTTTAATGCTATCGATGTCTCTTTGCAGTCTGCAAGAGCCCTCCACCTCGTCCACTACTCCACCAATCTTGGGGTCATCAGCAAATTTACTGACCCACGCTTCAGCCCCCTCTTCCAAGAAGATTGGAGGCATTGGAGAGGGTACAGAGGAGGTTTACCAGGATGTTGCCTGGTATGGAGGGCAGGTCTTATGAAGAGAGGCTGAGGGATTTGAGGTTGTTTTCGTTAGAAAGGAGGCGGCTAAGAGGGACCTAATCGAAACATATAAGATGATTAGAGGTTTAGATAGGGTGGACAGTGATAGCCTTTTTCCTAGGATGGAGAAAGCTAGCACGAGGGGACACAGCTTTAAATTAAGGGTGATAGTTATAGGACGGATATCAGAGGTAGGTTCTTTACCCAAAGGGTGGTTCGGAGTGGAATGCCCTGCCTGCAGCAGTTGTAGATGCGCCAAGTTTGGTGGCGTTTAAGAGGTTAGTTGATAAGTATATGGAAGAGAAGGGAATGGTTTAGTTTGGAGGGGCATTGCTTTTTATATTTGTCGGCGCAACATCAAAGGCCGAAGGGCCTGTTCTGTGCTGTAATGTTCTATGTTCTAAGTCATTGATAAAAATCACAAACAGCAAGAGGACGTAGCACTGATTCCTGTGGTATACAGCTGGTAACTGGCCTCCAGTCTGAAAACTTTCCTTCCACCACACTGAGTTCTTTAAGACAGCCAGTTACTTATCGACCAAATTTCCTTCTATCCTACATCTTACCTTCTTCATGAGCCTATCGTGGGGAACCTTATCAAATGCCTTCCTAAAATCCAAGTATATGACATCAACTGTTCAACCTTCATCTATACACTTAGTTACCCCCTCAAAGAATTCAATCAAATTTGTGAGGCAGGACTTACCCCGCTCATGAAACTATGCTGATTATCCCAGATTTATGACCATTTCCAAATGGTCATAAATCCTATCTCCTATATGTGTAAAAGATCCTGTGATTGTATTTTAGAAAGGAGCAGGGGAAGTCTTCCATTTTCTTGCCTTTATTTCTCCTCAGGAAATACTTGGAAAGAGATTCACCTCATTGTTGTTTAACAAATCCATCAGGCTACACAAAGCAGGCTTGAATGCACATCTCAGTATTCTGTAATTGAGGACCCAAAGATCAAAGCTAAAAGCTCACAGTCTCATTCCTTGCCTCTCAAAGTATCCGATATATCCCATCTGACCCAGGGGACTTATCCACCCTCAGGTTTTTCAAATTTGCTAATACATCTTCCTTCAGAACATCTACCTCCTCCATCCTATCAGCCTGTATTACACACTCATCCTCAAAAACATGGCCCCTCTCCTTAGTGAACACTGAAGAAATGTATTCATTCAATGCACTATCTCTTCTGACTCCATGCACAAGTTCCCACTACTATTCTTGACCAGCCCTAACCTCACCCTGGTCATTCTTTCATTTCTCACATAAGAGTAAAATGCCTTGGGCTATTCCTTGATCTGACCCGCCAAGGACTTCTCATGTCCCCTCCTAGCTCTCCTAAGCCCTTTTTTTAATCTCATTCCTAGCTACCGTGTAACTCTGAAGCAACCTAACTGAACCTTGTTTCCTCATCCTTACATACATTTTTTTTCTCTTGACCAGACGTTCAACCTTCTTTGTGAACCATCTTCTAGAACAAGCAGATATAATTAGATCAGGAGAAACCATTTTCACAGAGAATTGAGAGATAAGGGAACAGACTGGCAGTTAAAAATAGAGTAAGAAGTCTCACAACACTAGGTTAAAGTCCAACAAGTTTATTTGATAGTAAACGCCATAGCTTTCGGGTTTGCCCCTTTGTCAGGTGAGTGGGAGTTCTGATCACAAACAGAGCATATAAAGGCACAGATTACAGAATACTGATTAGAATGCAAGTCTTACTGTGAATGTGAGACTTCTTACTTTGTTTACCCCAGTCCAACGCTGGCATTTCCGTATTATGAGTACCATCGATACAGTTAAAAATAGATCCAGAGATCAGGCCAACATTTCCAACAGATCCAATTGATAGCCAATGGAAAGAGAATTTTAAAAACATCAGAACAAAGCAAGGCCAGTGGATTAAAACAAATGCTCTTGTAAAGAAATACACCAATATAGCATATCTCGCTCTATGTAATCTTATGGAGGGTAGAACTAGGAAGAGTATACAACTTCATACAAAGCAAATAAAAAGAGTCATAGTCAGAGAGGTTTCCAGCATGGAAACAGGCCTTTCTGCCCAACTTGTCCTTGCTGCCTGGTTTTAACAACAATGCTATTCCCAATTGTCCATACTTGGCCTATATCCCTCTATACGCAGCTTACCCATGTAACTGTCTAAATGATTTTTAAAAGACAAAATTTTACCCACCTCTACTGCCAGGTTCCAGACACTCACCACCCTCTATGTGAAAAAAAATTGCCTCTCTGGACACTTTTGTATCTCCTCTCTCACCTTAAACCTGTGCCCTCTAGTTTTAGACTTCCTTACCTTTGGGAAAATATATTGACTATCTAACTGATCTGTGCCCTACATTATTTTATAGATTTCTATAAGATCATCTCTCAGCCTCTTATGCTCCAGAGAAAAAATTCCCAGTCAATAACAAAAGTTTCTACAAGTATATAAAGCGATAAAGAGTGGCTAAAGTAAACATTGGTCCTTTCGAGAATGAGAAGGAAGATGTACTAACTGGAAATGGGGAAAATGGTTGAGGCATTGAACAAGTATTTTGTGTCAGTCTTCATAGTGGAAGACAGAAATAACATGCCAAATATTGATGACAGGAAGGCTATGGCAGATGAGGATCTAGAAACTATTATCACAAAAGAGGTAGTGTTTGTCAAGCTAATGGGGCTAAAGGTAGACAAGTCTCCTGGTCCTGATGGAATGCATCCCAAGGAACTAAAAGAGATGGCAGGAGAACAGCAATACACTAATGGTTATTTACCAAAATTTGCTGGACTCTGGGGTGGTTCCCACAGATTGGAAAACAGCAAATGTGATGCCACTGTTTAAAAAAGAGGTAGGCAAAAGGCAGGTAATTATAGGCCCATCAGTTTAACTTCTGTAATAGGGAAAATACTTGAATCTATCATCAAGGAAGAAATAGCGAGACAGCTGGATATAAATTGTCCCATTGGGAAGATGCAGCATGGGTTCATGAAGGGCAGGTTACATTTGACTAATTTGGTGGAATTCTTTGAGAGCATTACATGTGCAGTGGACAATGGGGAACTGTGGATGTGATGTATCTGGATTTCCAGAAGGCGTTTGACAAGGTGCACACCAAAGACTGCTACATAAGATAAGGCGCACGGTGTTACGGGTAATGTACAGCATGGATAGAGGATTGGTTAACTAACAGAAAGCAAAGATCGGGGTTAAATGGGTTTTTATGGTTCGCGATCAGTGACTAGTGGTGTGCTTCAGGGATTAGTGTTGGAACTGCAATTGTTTATGATTTACATAGATGATTTGAGTTGGGGACCAAGTGTAGTGTATCAAAATGCACAGATGACACTAAGATAAGTAACAGAGCAAAGTGTGCAGAGGACGCTGAAAGTCTGCAAAGGGATACAAATAGTGTAACTGAGTGGGCGAGAGTCTGGCAGATGGACTACAATGTTGATAAACGTGAGGCCATGAATTTTGGTAGGAATAACAGCAAAATGGACTATTGTTTAAATGGTAAAAAATTGCAGCATGCTGCTGTACAGAGGGACCTGGGTTTCCTTCTGCAAGAATCACAAGGAGTTGGTCTGCAAGTGCAGCAGGTAATCAAGAAGGCAAATGAAATTTTGTCCTTCACTGCAAGAGGGATGGAGTTTAAAAAGAGCGACAATATGTTGCAGCTGTATAAGGTGCTAGTGAGGCCACACCTGGAGTACAGTCTCCTTACCTGAGAAAGGATATACTGGCACTGGAGGGGGTGCAGAGGAGATTCACTAGATTGAATATGGAGTTGAGAGGGTTGGCTTACGAGGAGAGACTGAGTCGACTGGGACTATACTCATTGGAATTCAGAAGAACGAGGGGAAATCGTATAAGATTATGAAGGGATTACATAAGATAGAAGCAGAGAAGTTGTTTCCACTGGCATTGAAACTAGAACTCAGGGGCATGGCCTCAACAGAAGGGGAAGCAGATTGAAGACTGAGTTGAGGAGGACCTTCTTCATCCAAGGATTGTGAATCAGTGGAATTCCCTGCCTAGTGAAGCAGTTGAGTCTACCTCATTGAATGTTTTTAAGGCAAGATAGATAAATTTTTGAACAGTAAAGCAATTAAGGATCATAGTGAGCAGGTTGGTAAGTGGAGCTGAGTCCATGAAAAGATCAGCCGTGATCTTCTTGAATAGTGGAGCAGGCTTGAGGGGCTTAATGGCCTTCTCCTGCTCCTAGTTCTTAAGTTCTACCCAGTCTCTCTTTATAGCTCAAACCATCAAGTCCCAGTAGCATCCCAGTAAATCTTTTCTACACTCTTTCCGGTTTAATAATATCCTTACTATAATAGGATTCTACTATAATAGAATTGTACACAGTATTCCAAGTGTGGCCTTACCAATGTCTTGTACAACTTCAACAAGACGTCTCAACTCCTGTATTCAATGTTCTGACCAATGAAACCAAGCATGTTGAATGCCTTCTTCACCACTCTGTCCACCTGTGACTCCATTTTCAAGAAGCTAAGAACCTGTACCCCTGTTTTGTAACTCTCCCCAATGCCCTACCATTAACTGAGTAAATCCTGCCCTAGCTCAATCTACCAAAATGCATAACCTTGCCTTTATCTATGATGTTGTAGCAAATACAGAGACTTTGGACAAAAAAAAAGGGCAGGATTGGCAGCTCAGCTGGAATTAGATGTTTCAGGTGAAATAGAGAGGGTGAGAAAAGAGGTGGGGGTGTTACTTTATTGATTAGGGAGAATGTCACAGCTAAACAGAGGGAGGACACCTTGGTGGGATAATGCAGTGAGGCCATGTGGGTAGAACTCCTGGGGTTATATTACAGACCTCCCAACACCCATCCAATGTGAAGTGGAGTACTGATATGTCAGCAGATTATGAGAAGATGTAAAAACAAGACTTGTTGTGATGGGCAATTTTAACTTCCCCAACATAGACTGGGATTCCTTTAGTGCCAGGGTTTGGACGGGGGCAGTTTGTTCAGTGTGTCCAAGAGTGCTTCTTAAGGCAATATGTACATAGTTCAACTCAGCAAAGAGCTTTCTTAGACCTGGTTCTGGGAAATGAGTCAGACAGGTGATTGGTATCTCAGTAGACGACCATTTTGGGAACAGTGATCATAATCCTATAAGTTTCAATATACTTGTAGAAAAGGATAGTAATCCCAGAGCGGAAGTACTAAACTGGGGGAAGGCTGACTACGAGAGTAGTAGACAGGAGCTAAGCAATGTAGACTGGGGGCAGGAGCTAAGGAATGTAGACTGGAGGCAGGAGCTAGGGAATGTAGACTGGGGGGGGGAGCTAGGGAATGTAGACTGGGGCGGCAGGAGCTAGGGAATGTAGACGTGGGACGGGAGCTAGGGAAATGTAGCACTGGGGCAGGAGCTAGGGAATGTAGACGGGAGACAGGAGCTAAGGAATGTAGACGGGAGACAGGAGCTAAGGAATGTAGACTGGAGATGGGAGCTAGAGAATGTAGACTGGGAGCAGGAGCTAGGGAATGTAGACTGGGAGCAGGAGCTAGGGAATGTAGACTGGGGGCGGGAGCTAGGGGAATGAGCACTGGGGGTGGGAGCTACGGAATGTAGATGGGGTCGGGAGCTAGGGATGTAGACTGGAGACGGAGCTAGGGAATGTAGACGGGGGCGGAGCTAGGGAAGTTAGACTGGGGGCAGGAGCTAGGGAATGTAGACTGGGGGCAGGAGATAGGGAATGTAGATGGGGGCGGGACTAGGGAATGTAGACTGGGGGCGGGAGCTAGGGAATGTAGACTGGGGATGGGAGCTAGGGAATGTAGACTGGGGGCGGGAGCTAGGGAATGTAGACTGGGGATGGAAGCTAAGGAATGTAGACTGGAGACGGAAGCTAGAGAATGTAGACTGGGAGCAGGAGCTAGGGAATGTAGATTGGGAGCAGGAGCTAGGGAATGTAGACTGGTGGCGGGAGCTAGGGAATGTAGACTGGAGCGGGAGCTAGGGAATGTAGACTGGGGGCAGGAGCTAGGGAATGTAGACTAGGGGCGGGAGCTAGGGAATGTAGACTGGGGGTGGGAGCTAGGGAATGTAGATTGGGGTGGGAGCTAGGGAATGTAGATTGGGGTGGGAGCTAGGGAATGTAGACTGGGGGCGGGAGCTTGGGAATGTAGACTGGGTGGGCAGCTAGGAATGTAGACTGGGGGCGGAGCTGGGGAATGTACACTGGGTGGGACGAGGGAATGTAGACTGGGGCGCGAGTTAGGGAATGTAGACTGGGGTGGAGCTAGGGAATGTAGACTGGGGGCGGAGTTAGGGATGTAGACTGGGGACGGGAGCTAGGGAATGAAGGGGGGGGGGGGGGCGGAAGCTAAGGAATGTAGACTGGAGGCAGGAGCTAGGGAATGTAGACTGGGGGGGGGAGCTAGGGAATGTAGACTGGGGTGGGAGCTAGGGAATGTAGACTGGAGACGGGAGCTAGGGAATGTAAACTGGGGGCAGGTATTTGAGAGTAAATCCACATCTGAAATGTGGGAGTCTTTTAAAAGTCAGTTGTTAACAATTCAGGACAAGGATATCCCCGTAAAAATGAAAAATAAGGATGGCAAGATTCAGGAACCCTGGATGACAAGGGATGGTGACTTCAGTGAAAAAGAAGAAAGACATAAATTTCAGGAAATTGAAAACAGATCAAGCTCTTGAGGAATACCAAGGTAGCAGGAAAGGGGCTTAGCAGGGCTAAAAGCGGCCATGAAATGTCACTGGTAGGCTGGATTAAAGAGAATCCCAAGGTTTTTTATACATATATAAGGAGGAAGAGGGTAGCTAAGGAAAGGATAGGTCCGCTGAAGGATTGTGGAGGGAATTTGTGTGTGGAACCAGAAGAGGTGCGTGAGGTCTTTAATGAGTACTTCGCATCAGTATTCACAAAGGAGAAGGACGTGGTGGATGGTGAGTGTAGAAAGGAGGATGTTGATATTCTAGAACAGGTTGAGATAAAAAGCGAGGGTGTAATGGAGGTTTTGAAAGACATTAAGGTGGACAAGTCCCCAGGGCCAGATAGGATCTATCCTAGAATACTGAGAGAGGTGAGGGAAGAAATTGCTGAGGCCTTGGCCACAATCTTTGTATCCTCTTTCGAACATAGAGTATAGAACAATACAGCACAAACAGGCCCTTCGGCCCACGAGTTGTGCTGATCACATCTACCAATTCACAGACCTATCCATAACCTCCTATTCTATTCTTTTCCATGTACTCATCCAGAAGTCTCTTAAAAGACCCCAGTGAGTTTGCCTCAACAGCCTCCGACGGCAGTCGGTTCCATTCACTCACCACCCTCTGAGTGAAAAACCTATCTCTGACATCTCCTTTGTATTTGCTTCCCTGCATCTTAAATCTGTGTCCTCTCGTAGTGACCATTTCAGCTCGGGGAAATAGTCTCTGAGAGTCTATCCTATCTATCCCTCTCAACACTTTATAAACCTCTATCATGTCGCCTCTCAACCTACGTCTCTCCAGTGAGAAGAGTCCCAGCTCCCTCAACCTATCTTCATAAGGCCTGCCTCCCAATCCAGGCAGCATCCTTGTAAATCTCCTCTGAACCCTCTCAATAGCCTCTACATCCTTCCTATAATGAGGCGACCAGAACTGTGCAGAATACTCCAAGTGGGGTCTGACAAGAGTCTTATAGAGCTGCATCATTACCTCCTGACATCTAAACTCTATTCCTCGATTAATGAAGGCCAGTACACCGTACGCCTTCTTGACCACTTCCTCCACCTGTGAGGGCTATTTAAGAGTCCGATGGACCCGGACCCCGAGATCCTTCTGCTCTACAACACAGCTAAGAATCCTACCCCTTATATTGTACTCCTTCATCCCATTATTTCTGCCAAAATGGACCACTACACATTTATCTGCGTTGAAGTCCATCTGCCACTTCTCCGCCCAGTCTTGCATCCTGTCTATGTCCCGCTGCAACTTTTGGCATCCCTCCAGACCATCCACAACACCACCGATCTTTGCATTGTCGGCGAGCTTGCTAATCCATCCCTCCACTTCCTCATCCAGGTCATTTATGAAAATGACAAACAGCAGGGATCCCAGAACAGATCTCTGGGACACTCCACTGGTTACCAACCTCCATGCAGAACAAGACTCATCCACAACCACTCTCTGCCTTCTGCTGGCAAGCCAGTTCTGGATCCACGAGGCCAAAGCCCCTTGGATCCCATGCCCTCTCACCTTCTCCAGAAGCCTTGCATGTGGGACCTTATCAAACGCCTTACTAAAGTCCATGTACACTACGTCCACCGCCCTTCCTTCGTCAATGTGTTCAGTCACATTTTCGAAGAACTCAACTAGGCTCGTAAGGCATGACCTGCCCTTGACAAAACCATGCTGACTATTTCTAATCAGTCCAAACTTCTCCAAATGTTCATATATCTTATCCCTCAGAAGCCTCTCCATCAGCTTACCAACCACTGAAGTCAAACTCACCGGTCGGTAATTTCCTGGACTATCCCTGTTCCCTTTCTTAAAGATAGAAACCACATCCGCAATCCTCCAATCCTTCGGAACCTCTCCCGTTTCCATGGACGACGCAAAGATCATCGCCAGGGGCTCTGCAACCACTTCCCTCACCTCCCACAATAACCTGGGGTACATCCCATCCGGTCCCGGCGACTTGTCTATCTTGATAGAATTTAACAGGTCTAACATAGAACATAGAACATTACAGCACAGAACAGGCCCTTCGGCCTTCGATGTTGTGCCGACAAAAATAAAAAGCGATGCCCCTCCAAACTAAACCATTCCCTTCTCTTCCATATACTTATCAATTAACCTCTTAAACGCTACCAAACTTGGCGCATCTACAACAGCTGCAGGCAGGGCATTCCACTCCCTAATCACTCTTTGAGTAAAGAACCTACCTCTGATATCCGTCCTATAACTCATACCCCTTAATTTAAAGCTGTGTCCCCTGTGCTAGCTTTCTCCATCCTAGGAAAAAGGCTATCACTGTCCACCCTATCTAAACCTCTAATCATCTTATATGCTTCAATAAGATCCCCTCTTAGCCGCCTCCTTTCTAACGAAAACAACCTCAAATCCCTCAGCCTCTCTTCATAAGACCTGCCCTCCATACCAGGCAACATCCTGGTAAACCTCCTCTGTACCCTCTCCAATGCCTCCACATCTTTCTTATAATGTGGGGACCAGAACTGCACACAATACTCCAAGTGCGGCCGCACTAGAGTTTTGTACAGTTGCAACATGATGCTGCGGCTCCTAAATTCAATCCCCCTACCAATAAAAGCTAAGACTCCATATGCCTTCTTAACAACTTTATCCACTTGACTGCCTACTTTCAGGGATCTATTGACACATACACCAAGATCCTTCTGTTCCTCAACACTATTAAGAGCCCTACCATTAGCCCTATACTCTACACATTTATTGTTCCTGCCAAAGTGCATTACCTCACACTTTTCCACATTAAACTCCATTTGCCACCTCTCGGCCCAGCTCTGCAACTTGTCCAAGTCACTCTGTAAACTATAACACCCCTCTTCACTATCTACCACTCCACCGACTTTAGTGTCATCTGCAAATTTACTGATCCATCCCTCAATACCCTCATCCAGATCATTTATAAAAATTACAAACAGCAGGGGCCCCAAAACAGACCCCTGAGGCACACCACTTGTCACCGAACTCCACGATGAATATCTCCCATCAACTAACACATCCTCTTTCCTAACATCCACATACTCAATCTTTTCCGTATGCCTCAAACCTGCAGTGCAATCTCCCAGTTCACTTTCCACCGTGAATACCCAGGCAAAGTACTCGTTAAGCACCTCTGCCATTTCTTCCGGATTCACAAAGACTTTTCCCCCTTCACCTTTTATAGGCCCTATCCCTTCTCTTCTCATCTTTTTACTTTTCACATATTTGTAGAAGGCCTTGGGATTCTCCTTAATCTTACCTGCCAAGGCCTTCTCATGACCCCTTCTGGCTCTCCTAATTTCCTTTTTAAGTTCCCTTCTACACACCTTATACTCCTCTAGATCCCTAACATCCCCTAGCTCTCTGAACCTTTTATATACCTTTTTTTTCTTCCTAACTAGGTTCACCACTACCTTCGTGCACCACGGTTCCCGCGTCCTACCAGAACCTTAGGAGGTAATGCTGCAGCTTTATAGGACCCTTGTCAGACCACACTTGGAGTACTGTGCGCAGTTCTGGTCGCCTCACTATAGGAAGGACGTGGAAGCTATTGAAAGGGTGCAGAGGAGATTTACAAGGATGTTGCCTGGATTGGGAGGCATGCCTTATGAAGACAGGTTGAGGGAGCTGGGACTGTTCTCCCTGGAGAGACGAAGGTTGAGAGGCGACCTGATAGAGGTTTACAAGATGTTGAGAGGAATAGATAGGGTGGACTCTCAGAGACTATTTCCCAGGGCTGAAATGGTCGCGACGAGAGGGCACAGATTTAAGGTGCAGGGAAGCAAGTACAGAGGGGATGCTAGGGGAAAGTTTTTCACTCAGAGGGTGGTGAGTGAATGGAATCGGCTGCCGTCGGTGGTGGTCGAGGCGAACTCGCTGGGGTCTTTTAAAAGACTTCTGGATGAGTATATGGGATCCAATGGGATTGGGGGTTATAGAAAGGTCTATGGCTGGGTAGGTTTTTGATGTGTTCGGCACAACTTGTGGGCCGAAGGGCCTATTTGTGCTGTAGTGTTCTATATTCTATGTTAACCTCCTTGACTCCTCGGAACGTTGTCTTGCAGGAACGTTAGTCATGGGCAAGGTACCAGAGGACTGGAGAGTAGCTAACATTGTTCCTCTTTTTAAGAAGGGCAGAAGAGACAAACCGGGAAATTGCAGGCATGTGAGTCTTACATCAGTGGTGGGGAAATTACTAGAGAAAATTCTTAGGGTCAGGATGTAAAATCATAGAAACACTACAGCACAAGCAGGCCCTTTGGCCACAAGTTGTGCCGATCATATCTCTACCTACTAGGTTTACCTATAACCCTCAATCCTATTAAGTCCCATGTACTCATCCAGAAGTCTCTTAAAAAAAAAACCCACCACCGATGGCAGTCGATTCCACTCAACCACCACTCTCTGAATGAAAAACTTATTCCTAACATCTCCTCTGTACCTACTCCCCAGCACCTTAAACTTGTGTCCTCTTGTGATAGCCATTTTAGCCCTGGGGAAAAGCCTCTGAGAGTCCATCCAATCTATACCTCTCATCATCTTGTACACCTCTATCAGATCCCTTCTCATCCTTCATCTCTCCAAGGAGAAAAGATCGAGCTCTCTCAACCTATCCTCATAAGGCATGCCTCCAAATCCAGGCAACATTCTTGTAACTCTCCCTTTTCAATGGCTTCCACAACCAGAACTGAATACATACTCCAAGTGGGGTCTAAATAGCGTCTTATAAAACTGCAGCATTATCTCTCAACTCCTAAACTCAACTGCTCAATTGATGAAGACCAGTACGCCATACGCCTTCTTAACCACATCCTCTTCCTGCGAGGACAATTTGAGAGTCCTTACACACAGATGTACTCACATCTGGAAGAGAATAGACAGCATGGTTTTCTCACAAACTTGATTGAGTTTTTTGAGAAGCTGACAAGAAAAATTGACCAGGGCAGGGCAGTGAATGTTGTGTATATGGACTTTCATAAAGCCTTCGATAAGGTTCCTTATGGCAGGCTGATACAGAAGCTGAAATCATATGAGGTCCCAAGTGAGCTGCTAAGAAGGATATAAAATTAGAACATAGAACATTACAGTGCGGAACAGGCCCTTCGGCCCTCGATGTTGCGCCGAACAATTAAGAAAAAGTAATGACCCTCTAACCTAAACCATTCCCTTTTCATCCATAAACCTATCCACTGACCACTTAAACGCCCCCAAACTTGGCGCATCTACAACTGCTGCAGGCAGGGCATTCCATACCCTTACCACCCTCTGCGTAAAGAACCTTCCTTTGACATCCGTCCTATAATTACCACCCCTTAATTTAAAGCTATGTCCCCTTCTGCTAGCTTTCTCCATCCGAGGAAAAAGGCTATCACTGTCCATCTTGTCTAATCCTCTGATCATCTTATATGTTTCAATAAGGTCTCCTCTTAGCCGCCTTCTCTCTAATGAAAATAACCTCAAATCCCTCAGCCTTTCCTCATAAGACCTTCCCTCCATACAAGGCAACATCCTGGTAAACCTCCTCTGCACCCTCTCCAATGCCTCCACATCTTTCTTATAATGTGGGGACCAGAACTGCACACAATACTCCAAGTGCGGCCGCACTAGAGTTTTGTACAGTTGCAACATGACGTTGCGGCTCCGAAATTCAATCCCCCTACCAATAAAAGCTAAGACTCCGTATGCCTTCTTAACAACCTTATCGACTTGAGTGCCAACTTTCAGGGATCTATGCACATATACACCAAGATCCCTCTGTTCATCAACACTATTAAGAGTCCTACCATTAGCCCTATACTCTACACATTTGTTATTCCTGCCAAAGTGAATTACCTCACACTTTTCCACATTAAACTCCATTTGCCACCTCTCGGCCCAGCTCTGCAACTTGTCCAAGTCTCTCTGCAAACTATAACACCCCTCTTCACTATCTACCACTCCTCCGACTTTGCTGTCGTCAGCAAATTTAGCAATCCATTCTTCTATACCCTCATCCAGATCATTTATAAAAATTACAAACAGCAGGGGCCCCAAAACAGATCCCTGAGGTACACCACTTTTAACCGAACTCCATGATGAATAATTTCCATCAACCACCACCCTTCTGTCTTCTATCTGCTAGCCAATTCCTAATCCAATTAGCTAAATCACCCTCAATCCCATAAATCTGCATTTTCTGCAGAAGCCTTCCATGGGCCACCTTATTGAACGCCTTACTAAAGTCCATATATACCACATCAACCGCCTTACCCCCATTCACCTCTTTGGTCACTTTTTCAAAAAACTCAGTAAGGTTTGTGAGGCACGACCTACCCTTCACAAAACCATGCTGACTATCCCCAATCAATTCATTTCTCTCTAAATGACTATAAATCCTATTCCTAATAATTCTTTCCAAAACTTTGCCCACAACAGAAGTAAGACTCACCGGTCTATAATTCCCAGCAAAGTCTCTATTCCCCTGCTTGAACAATGGGACCACATTCGCTATCCTCCAATCTTCTGGCACTATACCTGTAACCGACGACGATCTGAAGATCGGAGCCAGAGGCTCTGCAATCACCTCTCTTGCCTCCCAGAGAATCCTAGGGTAAATCCCGTCTGGCCCAGGGGACTTACCTATTTTCATACCCTCAAGAATATCTAACACCTCCTCCTTATCTACTTCATAGAACATAGAACAATACAGCACAGAACAGGCCCTTCGGCCTTCGATGTTGTGCCGACCAAAATAAAAAGCAATGCCCCTCCAAACTAAACCATTCCCTTCTCTTCCATATACTTATCAATTAACCTCTTAAACGCCACCAAACTTGGCGCATCTACAACAGCTGCAGGCAGGGCATTCCACTCCCTAATCACTCTTTGAGTAAAGAACCTACCTCTGATATCCGTCCTATAACTCATACCCCTTAATTTAAAGCTGTGTCCCCTCGTGCTAGCAATACTATACAGTTTACAACCCTGTATCCCAGTGTTCTTCACAACTACATTTACATTTCCCTGCGTGAATACCGAAGAGAAATATTTGTTCAGTGCTTCTCCAATCTCTTCAGGCTCCACGGACAACTTCCCACTGCTGTCTCTGACTGGCCCTAATCTTGCCCTAACCAATCTTCTATTCTTAACATATCTAAAAAAAAGCTTTAGGATTCTCCTTGATCCTATCAGCCAACGTCTTCTCGTGTCCTCTTTTGGCTCTTCTTAACTCACTCTTTAGCTCCCTCCTGGCTAATCTATAACTTTCCAGTGCACTAACTGAGCCTTCATGCCTCACCTTGACATAAACCTCCTTTTTCGTTTTCACCAGTGAATCAACTTTTTTAGTACACCATGGTTCCCTTACTTGACCATTTCCTCCTTGCCTGACAGGGACATACTTATCAAGGACTCGCAGTAGCTGTTCCTTGAATAAGCTCCACATTTCAGATGTTCCCAGTCCCTGTAGTTTCCTATTGGCTCAGGTATAGAAAGCAGAGAGTAGCAGTAGAAGAGCACTTTTCTAACTGGTGACAAATGGTGTTCTACAAGATCAGTGCTGGGCCTTTGTTGTCTGTAATATGTAGAAATGATCTGGAGGAAAATGCAGGTGGTCTGATTAGTAAATTTGCAGATGTTACAAAAATTGGTGGAGTAATGGTTTTGAAGAGGATTGTCAGAGGATACAGCAGGATATAAATCAGCTAAAGATTGGGCCAAAAGATGGCAGATGGAATTTAACCCAGACAAATGTGAGGTGACGTGATTCAGAAAGTCTACTGCAGAAAGAAAGTTTACAGTAAATGGCAGAGCCCTTAGAAATATTATCGTACAGAGGGATCTAAACGTGTAGATCCACAGTTCTCTGAAGGTGGCAACTCAGGTGGATACGGCGGTCAAAAAGGCGTATGGCATGCTGGCCTTCATCAATTGGGGAGTTGAGCATAGAATTGGAAAATCATGTTGCTGCTGTATGAGACTTTGGTTAGGTTGCATTTGGAGTATTGTGTACGTTTCTGGTTGCCATACTATTGGAAGGATGTTGATGCATTGGACACGGTGCAGAAGAGATTTCTCTTCTGATTTGGAGGATATGGAAAAGTTGGATTGTTTTCACTGGAGCATTGGAGGATGAGGAGGAATGATAGAAGTTTACAAGATTATGACAGGCTTGAATAGAGTGGATAGTCAGAGTCTTTTTCCCAGGGTCAAATACTCGGGGCATAGGTTGAAAGTAAGAGGGGAAAGTTTAAAAGCAATGTCTCACAAATTTGATTGAGTTTTTTGAAGGGTAACCAAGAAGGTGGATGAGGACTGTACAGCTGATTTTATCTACATGGACTTTAGCAAAGCCTTCTCAAGATACTACATGATAGGTTGTTGCATCAAGTTAAATCTCATGGGGTCAGGGTGAGGTACCTAAATGGATACAAAATTAGTTTCTTGACAGAAGCCAGAGGGTAGTTGTAGAGCGTTGCTTTTCAAACTGGAGGCCTGTGACTAGCGATGTGCCTCAGGGATCAGTGTTGGGCCCACTGTTATTTGTCATTTATATTAATGATTTGGATGAGAATTTAGGAGGCATTGTTAGTAAGTTTGCAGATGACAGCAAGATTGGTGGCATAGTGGATAGTGAAGAAAGTTATCTCCAATTGCAATGGAATCTTCATCAATTGGGCTAGTGGGCTAACGAATGGCAGATGGAGTTTAATTTAGACAAATTTGCATTTTGATAGATTGAACCAGGGCAGGACTTAATCAGTTAATGGTAGGGTGTTGGGGAGAGTTACAGAACAAAAACAATCTAGGAGTACATATTCATCGCTCCTTGAAAGTGGAGTCACAGGTGGACAGAGTGGTGAAGAAGGCATTCAGCGTGCTTGGTTTCATTGGTTAGAACATTGAATACAGAAGTTGGGATGTCTTGTTGAAGTTCTACAAGACGTTGGTAAAGCCACACTTGGAATTGTGTGCAGTTCTGGTCAACCTACTATAGAAAGGATATTATTAAACAAGAAAGAGTACAGAAAAGATTTGCTGGGATGCTACCAGAGTTTGATGGTTTGAGTTATAAGGAGACACTGGATAGACTAGGACTTTTCTCTCTGGAACGTAGGGGTGACCTTATAAATGTCTATGAAATAATGAGGGCCATAGAAAGATAGATAGTCAATATCTTTTCCCAAAATGTGTAGAGTATAGGGCAAATGGTAGGATTCTTAGTAGTCTAGATGAACAGAGGGATCTTGATGTGTATGTGCATAGATCCCTGAAAGTAGGCAGTCAAGTCGAGAAGGTTGTTAAGAAGGCATATGGAGTCTTAGCTTTTATTGGTAGGGGGATTGCATTTCGGAGCCGCAACGTCATGTTGCAACTGTACAAAACTCTAGTGCGGCCGCACTTGAAGTATTGTGTGCAGTTCTGGTCCCCACACTATAAGAAAGATGTGGAGGCATTGGAGAGGGTACAGAGGAGGTTTACCCGGATGTTGCCTGGTATGGAGGGCAGGTCTTATGAAGAGAGGCTGAGTGATTTGAGGTTGTTTTCGTTAGAAAGGAGGCGGCTAAGAGGGGACCTTATCGAAACATATAAGATGATTAGAGGTTTAGATAGGGTGGACAGTGATAGCCTTTTTCCTAGGATGGAGAAAGCTAGCACGAGGGGACACCGCTTTAAATTAAGGGGTGATAGTTATAGGACGGATATCAGAGGTAGGTTCTTTCCCCAAAGGGTGGTTCGGGAGTGGAATGCCCTGCCTGCAGCAGTTGTAGATGCGCCAAGTTTGGTGGCGTTTAAGATGTTAGTTGATAAGTATATGGAAGAGAAGGGAATAGTTTAGTTTGGAGGGGCATTGCTTTTTATATTGGTCGGCGCAACATCGAAGGCCGAAGGGCCTGTTCTGTGCTGTAATGTTCTATGTTCTAAAAGTAGGGAAATAGGGCATAGGTTTAAGGTGAGGGGGAGAGAAACAAAGTATCCAGAAGGGCAATTTTTTCACACAGAGGATGGTGAGTGTCTGGAACAAGCTGCCTGAGGTAGTAGTAGAGGGGGGTACAATTTTGTCTTTTAAAAAGCATTTAGATAGTTACATGGATAAGATGGATATAGAAGGGTCTGGGTCAAATGCAGGCATTTGGGATTAGCTTAGGAATTAAAAGAAAAATGGCAGCATGGACAAGTTGGGCCGAAGGGCCTGTTTCGGTACTGTAAAGTTCTATAACTCTATGTAAGGGGCAAGTTTTTCACACAGAGGCTGGTGAATACCTGGAACGCGCTGCCAGAGGTGCTGGTGGATGCAGATTCTATCACAACATTCGAGAGGCATCTGCTTAGAATAGGCAGAGAAAAGAGGAAACTACATAGAGGCAAGAAAATATTAGATTAGAAAGACATCTGTATTGGCACAAACTTGGTGGGCTGAAGGGCCTGTTCCTGTGCTGTACAGCTGTTTGTTCTAAATTAAACTCCATCTGCCATTCATCAGCCCACTGACCCAATTGATCACGATCCTGTTGCAATCCGACATAACTTTCTTCACTGTCCACTATGCCACCAATCTTGGTGTCATTTGCAACCTTATTAATCATGCCTCCTATATTCTTATCCAAGTCATTAATGTAAATAGCAAATAACATAGAACATTACAGCGCAGAACAGGCCCTTCGGCCTTCGATATTGCGCCGACCAATTAAGAAAAAGCAATGACCCTCTAACCTAAACCATTCCCTTTTCATCCATAAACTTATCTACTAACCTCTTAAACCCCACCAAACTTGGCGCATCTACAACTGCAGCAGGCAGGGCATTCCATACCCTTACCACCCTCTGGGTAAAGAACCTACCTCTGACATCCGTCCTATAACTACCACCCCTTACTTTAAAGCTATGTCCCTCATGCTAGCTTTCTCCATCCTAGGAAAAAGGCTATCACTGTCCACCTATCTAAACCTCTAATCATCTTATATGCTTCAATAAGATCCCCTCTTAGCCGCCTCCTTTCTAACGAAAACAACCTCAAATCCTTCAACCTCTCTTCATAGACCTGCCCTCCATACCAGGCAACATCCTGGTAAACCTCCTCTGTACCCTCTCCAATGCCTCCACATCTTTCTTATAATGTGGGGACCAAACTGTACACAATACTCGCAGCACGGCCGCACTAGAGTTTTGTACAGTTGCAACATGACGTTGCGGCTCCGAAATTCAATCCCCCTACCAATAAAAGCTAAGACTCCGTATGCCTCCTTAACAACCTTATTGACTTGATTGCCAACTTTCAGGGATCTATGCACACATACACCAAGATCCCTCTGTTCATCAACACTATTAAAAGTCCTACCATTAGCCCTATACTCTACACATTTGTTATTCCTGCCAAAGTGAATTACCTCACACTTTTCCACATTAAACTCCATTTGCCACCTCTCGTCCCAGCTCTGCAACTTGTCCAAGTCTCTCTGCAAACTAGAACACCCCTCTTCACTATCTACCACTCCTCCGACTTTGGTGTCATCCGCAAATTTACTAATCCATCCTTCAATACCCTCATCCAGATCATTTATAAAAATTACAAACAGCAGGGGCCCAAAACAGACCCCTGAGGTACACCACTTGTAACCAAACTCCATGATGAATAATTCCCATCAACCACCACCCTCTGTCTTCTATCAGCTAGCCAATTCCTAATCCAATTAGCTAAATCACCCTCAATCCCATACATCTGCATTTTCTGCAGATGGACCCAGCACTGATTCTGTGATGTACATCACTGGTCACAGGTCACCAATTTGAAAAACAACTCTCTACAACCACACTCTGGCTTCTGTCATCAAGCCAATTATATGTTCATTCGGCCAACTCACCTTGGATCCCGTGAGATACTATGCAGTACTTTATCAAAGGCCTTGCTAAAGTCCATGTAGATGACATCAACTGTACTGCCGTCATCTCCTTCTTAGTTATGCCTTCAAATAACTCAATCAAATTTGTGAGACACAATTTTCCACTCACAAAGCTATGCTGACTGTCCCTAATCAGTCCTTGCCTCCCTAAAGCCTGTAGATCCTGAATGAATGTGAATGAATGTGGCCTCACAAAAGATTGCTGCAGAAGATTAAGGTGCAGGGAGTTGGGGGTAGGGTGTTAGACTGGATAGAGGATTGGTTGTCTAATAGGAAGCAGAAAGTAGGTATGAATGGGTGCTATTCTGATTGGCAGCTGGTGACTAGTGGAGTGCCCCAGGGTTCGGTGCTGGGGCCTCAACTATTTATCATTTACATAGATGATCTGGAGGAAGGGGCTGAGTGCAGGGTGATTAAATTTGCTGATGACACGAAGATGAGTGGAAAAGCAAATTTCGTGGAGGATGTGGAAAACCTGCAGAGGGATCTGGATAGGTTGAGTGAGTGGGCGAGGACTTGGCAGATGGAGAATAATGTTAGCAAGTGTGAGGTTATCCACTTTGGTAGGAATAATGTTAGGAAGGATTACTATTTAAATGGCAAAAAGCTGCAGCATGTGACAGTACAGAGGAACCTGGGGGTCCTTGTACAGTGTGCAGGTGCAGCAGGTGATTAAGAAGGTGAATGCAATGTTGGCCTTTATAGCGAGGGGGATAGAATATGAAAGCAGGGAGGTCCTGTTGCAGCTGTATAGGGTGCTGGTGAGGCCGCAGTTGGAGTACTGTGTGCAGTTTTGGTCGCTGCATTCGAGGAAGGATATATTGGCCTTGGAGGGGGTGCAGAGAAGGTTTACTAGGCTGATACTGGTGATGAGGGCGTTGGATTATGAGGAGAGACTGAATAGGCTAGATTTGTACTCTTTGGAGTTTAGAAGGCTGAGAGGGGATCTTATAGAGACGTATAAGATAATGAAAGGGATAGATAGGGTAGAGACTCTTCCCGCTTAGCAAAGATAGCAGGACTAGAGGGCACAGCCTCAAGATTAGGGGAGGGCGGTTGAGATCAGAGTTGAGGAGGGGTTTCTTCACGCAAAGGGTGGTGAATCTTTGGAATTCTCTGCCTGATGAGGTGGTGGAGGCTTCCCCACTGAATATGTTCAAGTCAAGAGTGGATAGGTTTTTGATTGACAAGGGAATTAAAGGTTACGGGGAGAAAGCGGGAAAGTGGTACTGAACCACTACAGATCAGCCATGATCTTATTGAATGGTGGAACAGGCTCGAGGGGCTGTACGGCCTACTCCTGCTCCTATTTCTTATGTTCTTATGAATGGGTAAAGAACTCAAAGGCATACTAAAGCAAAACAAACGTTCAATTTCATATTCTTTCTGAAAATAGATTAGAACCAGGGAGTTTACAGAGTAAATATGAGATTGTGGAAACACTTAAAGCATTAACAATCAGAATAGTCCCTAAGCCATTCACACCCAGTCATTGTTGTAAAACGTCACTCAATTTGGCCCAAAAGGGAGGAGGCAACAACTTGGGAAGAGTTTGGATTTCCCTTCACAGTGCTATTTGAGCCAATTAGATTTTCCTTTAGTACTCAAAAATGTCACAAAGATTTTAAAATCTAGACCTACATGATGATGATAAATCTTCTTTCTGATAAAGCCAAGAGTTACAATGGAATGTAGAAGAATATTGTAAAATAAAGAAAGAATTAGAGAGAGTACCCCCCACCAATTGTTTTCTTCAATTCCGGTCAGACTGGGGTAAGAACTTGGGTGTTTCTTAAAGTATGAAAAGGCAAGTGTATGATAGATTTATCATACTGGAACTCTAGACAAAGTGGATTAGATGGACTGAATGGCCCTTTTTACGTCAAGCATTCCAATGTTTTTGTGTAAAAGAGACAGATGTGATAGTGTTCATTACAAATATGTGCTCCTGTTCAAAGAATCAGAGTTAAGTGAACCAGATGGGTTTTTACAAAGTTCTTCATTCCTGGAACTATCCTTGTAAATCTTTTCCATAATTCTTTAAAGCGTTCATTTCCTTGTTGGAGTGAGATGCACAGAAGTGTACAAACTGCTTCAAGTTAAACCAAACCAATGTCTTATAAAAGCTATAACCATCTTGTTTTTTCCCCTTTATTCTTTCATAGGACAAGAGTGCCACTGGTGAGATTTTAAAATAAACGTTATTCCTTAGTTACACAACCAATAAGCAGACTAGACAGAGCAAGCCCTTCATCCAGCTCCTTGTTTGCTCCAAAATTCAACTCAAATTGAACCCACTTCATGGGCTCCAGCCATTCATACCCAGCCCTCACAGCCAGAGAGGCCAAATCTCCAATCACTGCAAATGGGATGGCAGAATCTCTCTGAGGTGCATGACTAGAGAACCCCACCCATGGCCTTTACAAGAGAAACATCACAGAATGCCACAATGCAGAAGAGGGCCTTCGACCCATCGAGTCTGAACCGACACATGAAAGACCCTGATCTGCTCACCTAGTCCCATTTGACAAGTGCTCATCCACGTACTTTTTAAAGGATGTGAGGCACCTCACCTCCACCATCCTCCCAGGCAGCGCATTCCTGACCTTCACCACCCTCTGACTAAAAAGATTTTTCCTTACATCTCCCCAAACCTCCCACCTCTTATTTTTAACTTATGTCCTTCATATTTGACCTTTCAACTAAGGAGAACAGCTGCTGTTCATGCCCCTCCTAATCTTGAGCAACTCGATTAGGTCACCCCTCAGTCTTCTCTCATTCTAAAGAAAACAATCCAAGCCTATCCAACCTCTCTTCATAACTTAAATGTTCCAGTCCAGGCAACATCCTAGTGAATCTCCTCTGGATCCTCTCCAATGCATTCACGTCCTACGTTTAATGTGGCGACAAGAACTGCACACATTACTCCAGCTGTGGTCTCACCAAAGTTCTATACAACTCCATCATGGTCTCATTGCTTTTGTAATCTATTCCCCGATTGATAAAGGCAAGTCTCCAAATGTCTTTTTCACCACCCTATTAACAAGTCCTTCCACCTTCAGAGATTTATGGACAAACACACCAAGATCCCTTGTTCTTCGGAATTTCCCAGTGTCAGACCTTCCATATTATATTCCTTGTCAAATTACTCATTTCAAGTGCATTACCTCACACTTTTTAGGGTTAAATTCGATCTGCCACTTCTCTGCCCATTTGACCATCTTGTCTACGTCTTTTTGTAGTCCAAGACACACGCCTCGCTGTTAACCACCCAGCCAATTTTTGTGTCGTCAACAGACATACTAATTCCTCCCTATGTAGTCAACTATTCATTTATATAAATGACGAACCAGCACGGATCCCTGTGGTACGTCACTGGACGCTGGATTCCAGTCACTAACGCAGTGTTCTGTCATCACCCTCTGTCTCCTACAACTGATCCATTGTGAATCCACTTTATCAGATCACCCTATATTCCACATACATTTATCTTCTTTACAAGTCTCCCATGTGGCTTTGCTGAAATCCATGTAAACTACATCAACCGCGCTACCATCATCCACACACTTGATTACCTGCTCAAATAATTCAATCAAATTTGTTAGGCCTGACCTCCTCTGACAAAACTTGCAGGAACTTGCAGTTTGGACCAGTACCTGGAACTTCGATGTTGTGGCCATTTCAGAGACTTGGGTAGAGCAGGGACAAGAATGGATGATGCAGGTTCCGGGGTTCAAATGCTTTAGTCGGAGTAGAGAAGGAGGTAGAAGGGGGGGAGGAGTGGCATTATTAGTCCAAGACTGTATCACAGTGACAGAAAAGAAGTTTGATGAGGACTTGTCTGTTGAGGTAGTATGGGCTGAGATTAGAAACAGGAGAGGAGAGGTCACCCTTTTGGGAGTCTTTTACAGACCTCCTAATAGTTCTAGAGAGGTTGAGGAAAGGATTGCAAGGTCAATTCTGATTAGGAGTGAAAGTAGTAGGGTAATTGTGATGGGGGACTTTAACTTTGCTAATATTGATTGGAATAGCTATAGCTCTAGCTCTTTAGAGGGGTCAGTTTTCGTACAGAGTGTGCAGGAAGGTTTTTTGACTCAGTATGTAGATAGGCCAACTAGAGGTGAGGCTACATTGGATTTGGTGCTGGGCAATGAGCCAGACCAGGTGTTAGGCTTGAAGTTAGTGAACATTTTGGTGATAGTGACCACAATTCGGTTACGTTCACCTTAGTGATGGATAGGGATAGGCATGAAGCTGGGGCAGTAGTTATAGCTGGGGGAAGGGTAATTATGAGGCCATCAGGAGAGAATTAGGGTGCATAGATTGGACTAGGAAGCTACATGGACTGGGAACATCTGGAATGTGGAGCTTATTCAAGGAGCAGCTGCTGCGGGTCCTTGATAAGTATGTCCCTGTCAGGCAAGGAGGAAATGGTCGAGTAAGAGAACCTTGGTGTACGAAAAAGTTGATTTGCTGGTTAAAAGGAAAAAGGAGGCTTATGTCAGGATGAGGCTTGAAGGCTCGGTTAGTGCAATGGATAGCTATAGATTAGCCAGGAGGGAGCTAAAGAGTGAGTTGAGGAGAGCTAAAAGAGGACACGAGAAGACTTTGGCTGATAGGATCAAGGAGAATCCTAAAGCTTTCTTTAGATATGTTCAGAATAGAAGATTGGTTAGGGCAAGATTAGGGCCAGTCATAGACAGCAGTGGGAAGTTGTGCGTGGAGCCTGAAGAGATTGGAGAGGTACTGAATAAATATTTCTCTTCGGTAATCACGCAGGGTGATGTAAATGTAGTTATGGAGAACACTGAGGTACAGGATAGCAAACTGGAAGGTATCGAAGTAGATAGGGAGGATGGGCTAGATATTCTCGAGGGTTTGAAGTTGGATAAGTCCCCTGGGCCGGACGGGATTTACCCTAGGATTCTCTGGGAGGCAAGAGAGGAGATTGCAGAGCCTCTGGCTCTGATCTTCAGGTCGTCGTTGGTTACGGGTGTGGTTCTGGAGGACTGGAGGATAACGAATGTGGTCCCGTTGTTCAAGAAGGGGAAGAGAGACCTTCCAGGGAATTATAGGCCAGTGAGTCTTACTTCTGTTGTGGGCAAAGTATTGGAGAGAATTATTAGGGATAGGATTTATAGTTATTTAGAGAGAAATGAATTGATTGGGGATAGTCAGAATGGTTTTGTGAAGGGTAGGTCGTGCCTTACTAACCTCATTGAGTTTTTTGAAAAAGTGACTAAAGAGGTGGATGGGGTAAGGCGGTTGATGTGGTATATATGGACTTTAGTAAGGCGTTTGATAAGGTGGCCCATGGAACACTTCTGCAGAAAATGCAGATGTATGGGATAGAGGGTGATTTAGCTAATTGGATTAGGAATTGGCTAGCAGATAGAAGACAGAGGTGGTGGTTGATGGGAGATATTCATCGTGGAGTTCGGTGACAAGTGGTGTACCTCAGGGGTCTGTTTTGGGGCCCCTGCTGTTTGTAATTTTTTTAAATGATCTGGATGAGGGTATTGAAGGATGGATTAGTAAATTTGCAGATGCCACTAAAGTCGGTGGAGTGGTAGATAGTGAAGAGGGGTGTTATAGTTTGCAGAGGGACTTGGACAAGTTGCAGAGCTGGGCCGAGAGGTGGCAAATGGAGTTTAATGTGGAAAAGTGTGAGGTAACGCACTATGGCAGAAATAATACATGTGTAGAGTATAGGGCAAATGGTAGGATTCTTAGTAGTCTAGATGAACAGAGGGATCTTGCTGTGTATGTGCATAGATCCCTGAAAGTAGGCAGTCAAGTCGATAAGGTTGTTAAGAAGGCATATGGAGTCTTAGCTTTTATTGGTAGGGGGATTGAATTTCGAGCCGCAACGTCATGTTGCAACTGTACAAAACTCTAGTGCGGCCGCACTTGGAGTATTGTGTGCAGTTCTGGTCCCCACATTATAAGAAAGATGTTGGAGGCATTGGAGAGGGTACAGAGGAGGTTTACCAGGATGTTGCCTGGTATGGAGGGCAGGTCTTATGAAGAGAGGCTGAGGGATTTGAGGTTGTTTTCGTTAGAAAGGAGGCGGCTAAGAGTGGACCTAATCGAAACATATAAGATGATTAGAGGTTTAGATAGGGTGGACATTGATAGCCTTTTTCCTAGGATGGAGAAAGCTAGCACGAGGGGACACAGCTTTAAATTAAGGGGTGATAGTTATAGGACGGATATCAGAGGTAGGTTCTTTACCCAAAGGGTGGTTCAGGAGTGGAATGCCCTGCCTGCAGCAGTTGTAGATGCTCCAAGTTTGGTGGTGTTTAAGAGGTTAGTTGATAAGTATATGGAAGAGAAGGGAATGGTTTAGTTTGGAGGGGCATTGCTTTTTATATTGGTCGGCGCAACATCGAAGGCCGAAGGGCCTGTTCTGTGCTGTAATGTTCTATGTTCTATGTTCTAAAACCATGCTGACTATCCCTGATCAGACATTGCCATCTCCTTCAGAATCTTTTCCAGTAGTTTCCCAATTACGGACAAGGCACTCACTGGTCTGTAGTTCTCTGGCTTGTCTCTACAACCTTTCTTAAATAGTGGAATCACATTAGCTATTCTCCAGTCATAGTCATAGATAGAGTCATAGAGTTTTATAGCATGGAAACAGGCCTTTTGGCCTAACTTGTCCATGTCACCCTTTTTTTCTTAAAGCCTTAAGCTAATCCGAATTGTCCGCATATGGCCTATTTCCCTCTATACTCATCTTACCCATGTAACTACCTAAATGCTTTTTAAAAAATAAAATTCTACCTGCCTCTACTACAATCTCTAACAGCTTGTCCTAGGCACTCATCACTCTCCATGAAAAAATTGCCCCTCTGGGCCTTTTTGTCCATACTTTTTGTATCTCTCCCCTCTCACCTTAAATCAATGCCCTCTAGTTTTAAACTCCCCTACTTTTTGGGAAACGATGTTGATTATCTCGGTGATCTGTGCCCCTCGTTATTTTATAGGCCTCTATATTTTCACTCCTCAGCCTCCTACGCTCCAGAGAAAAAAGTCCCAGTGTACCCAGCCTCTCCTTATAACTCAATCCATTAAGTCCCCGGTAGCATCTTAATAAATCTTTTCGGCACTCTTTCTAGTTTAATAATATCCTTTCTATAAAAGGGTGACCAGAACTGCACACAGTATTCCAAGTGTGGCCTTACCAATGTCGTGTACAACTTCAACAAGACGTCCCAACTTCTGTATTCAATGTTCTGACCAATGAAACCAAGCATGCCGAATGCCTTCTTCACCACTCTGTCCACCTGTAACTCCACTTTCAAGGAACTATGAACATGTACCCCTAGATCTCTTTGTTCTGTAACTTTCCCCAACATCCTAACATTAACTGAATAAATCCTGCCTTGATTCAATTTAGCAAAATGGATCACCTCGCATTTATCTAAATCGAAGTCCATCTGCCATTCATGAGTCCACTGGCCCAATTGATCAAGATCCCATTGCAATTGCAGATAATCTTCACTGTCCGTTATGCCACCAGTCTTGGTGTCATCTGCAAACTTACTAACCGTGCCTCCTATATTCTCATCCAAATCATTAATATAAATGATAAATTACAGTGGACCCAGCACTGATCCCTGAGGCACACCGCTGGTCACAGGCCTCCAGTTTGAAAAACAACCCTCTACAATCACCCTCTGGCTTCTGTTATTAAGCCAATTTTATATCCATTTGACTACCTCATCCAGGATCCTGTGAGGGTTAATCTTATGCAACAACCTATCATGTAGCACCTTGCCAAAGGCCTTGCTAAAGTCCAAGTAGACTACATCAACAGCACTGCCCTTATCTACCTTCTTGGTTACTCCTTCAAAAAACTCAATCAAATCTGTGAGACATGATTTTTCACTCACAAAGCCATGTTGACTGTCCCTAATCAGTCCTTGCATCTCTAAATGCCTGTAAATCCTGTCTCTCAAAATACCTTCCAACAATTTACTCACCACAGATGTGAGGCTCACTGGCCTGTAGTTCCCAGGTTTTTATCTGCAGCCCTTTTTAGACAAAAGAACAAGCTCAGCTGCGACTATCAATGATTCAAATATCTCTGCTAGGTATCCCACAATTTCCTCCCTAGCCTTCCACAATGTCCTGGGATACACTTCATCAGGTTCTGGGAATTTATGTATCTTCATGCGCTTTATGATTTCCAGCTGTAATATATATACTCCTCCAGACATCACTATTTATTTTCTCAAGTTCCCTAAGATCCATGCTTTTCTCAACAGTAAATACTGATGAGAAATACTCATTTAGGATCTTACCATCTCTTGTGGATCTGCACACAGATGACCTTGTTGATCCTTTGGAGGCCCTACTTCTCCCTTGTTACTTTTTTGCCCTTTATGTATTTGTAGAATCTCTTTGGATTCTCCTTTGCCTTATCTGCCAGAACAGTCACATGTCCCCTTTTTACCCTCCTGATTTCTCTCTTAACTCTACTCTGACACTCTCTATAATCTTCAAGGAGTCCACTTGATCCCAGCTGCCTATGCCTGTCATGTGCCTCCTTCTTCATCTTGACCAGAGCCTCAATATCCCGAGTCATTCAGAGTTTCCTACTTCTATCTGCTTGCCCTTCATTCTAAGAGGAACGTGCTTATCCTGAACCCTGGTTAACACTTTTGAAAGTCTCCTATTTACCAGACATCCCTTTGTCTTCCCACAAGCTCCCCTAATTAATTAGAACATAGAACATAGAACAATACAGCACAAACAGGACCTTCGGCCCACGAGTTGCGCCGATCACATCTACCAATCCACAGACCTATCTATAACCCCCTATCCTATACTTTTCCATATACTCATCCAGAAGTCTTTTAAAAGACCCCAGTGAGTTTGCCTCAACAACCTCTGATGGCAGTCGGTTCCATTCACTCACCACCCTCTGAGTGAAAAACCTACCCCTGACATCTCCACTTTACCCCTGACATCTCCAAAACGTTTTTTGAAAGTTCCTGCCTAATACCATTAAAATTGACCTTGCCCCAATTTTAACTTTTGGGCCAGATGTATCATTCTCCACAGCTATCTTAAAACTTATGGTCACTGGTCCCAAAGTGATCCCTCACTAACACTTCTGCCACCTTGCTTATTTCTTAAGAGGTCAAGTTTTGCCCCCTCTCTAGTCAGGCTATCTACATACTGAATGAGAAATTCCTTTTGAATACACTAACAAATTTCTCTCCGTCCAACTCTCTAAGATTGTGGCTGGCTCAGTCAATGTTGGGAAAGTTAAAATCCCAACTACTTTTCTTGGAGAGATTGGATCAGATTAAAAGCAATGGGATACGAAATACAGCAGCGATTATCCTGAGGGAAACAAAATCGAAGCAGGTCTGTTTACTGAGGAATCAGGGCTGTTTGAATTAAATCCCTTCTGCCTGTCAATAACACAACCAATAAAACCCTTCTGCAATGTAGGCCTGCACTGTAATATGGCAGATACAGCAGCCAGTCTGCCTATATCAAAATCCCACAAATGTGATAATGAGCAGACAATCTGTTGTGGGAATGTTGATTGAGGAATAAATATTAGCCAGGACACAAGGGAAAGAGCTGTACTGTTCTACATTATTTATATTGACCTGCACAGGCAGATGGTTCATCTCCCACAACGCAATACTACACATGTCAGAGGTAGGTTCTTTACTCAGAGAGTAGTAAGGGCGTGGAATGCCCTGCCTGCAACAGTAGTGGATTCACCAACATTAAGGGCATTTAAATGGTCATTTAATAAACATATGGATGATATTGGAATAGTGTAGGTTAGATGGGCTTTAGATTGGTTTCACAGGTCAGCACAACATGAGGTCCGAAGGGCCTGTACTGCGCTGTAATGTTCTATGTTCTAAGTACTCTCATGCTCAAGCCCTAGAGTAGGACTTGAACACACAACTTTCGAACTCGAGGTGAGGCTGCTCCAACAGAGTCACAACTGACAGACAGGCTGCGATTTTACTGTCTCGTTCATCCCGGAACTGTAAAATCCCACCCAAGATCAATGGATCTTTCCATGCTCCACCCCTCACCTGCTTCAATTCCTGCGGCGAGCAGGATGGTAAAATTCCGGTCATCAAGTTTAAACTCTATTGAGGTAAGGTTCAGAAATAAAATTTCAGTATACTGCACAGACAAATGCTTAGAAAGTTTTGGTTCATGCTGAGACCTGCATGATACCATAGGAAGAAGTCTCACATCACCAAGCTAAAATCCAACTGTTAGACTTTAACCTGGTGTTGTGAGACTTCTTACTATGCCCACCCCCAGTCCAACGCCAGCATTTCCACATCACGATACCACACGTTCAGATAACAAACTTCTGTAAATACGTTCATGTAATAGCTTTGCAAGTAGTGTGGTTTCCCCGTGTATCAGATTCTACATTCTTCTGATAAAGGTGATTATCACCGTCCTAGTTTCATTATGTCTTAGTGAAAATACCATGGGTCCAAACATTTTTAAAAATTCCTTTACAGGATGTGGGCGTCGCTGGCTGGTCAGCATTTATTGCCCATCCCTAGGTGGCCTTGAGAAGTTGGCAGTGAGCTGCCTTCTTAAATCACGGCACTCCACGTGGTGTGGGTTGACCCACAATGCTGTTAGGGAGGGAATTCCAGGATTTTGACCCAGCGACTGTGAAGGAACGGTGATATATTTCCAAGTCAGAATGGTGAGTGGACTGGAATGGAACTTGCAGGTAGCGGTGTGCCCATGTATCTCTTGCCCTTATCCTTCTGGATCGAAGTAGCTATGGGTTTGGAAGGTGCGCCTAAGGAACGTTGGTGAGTTGCTGTAGCACATCTTGTAGATGGCTCAGTAGATGTCACTGTATATTGGTGGTGGAGAGAGTGAATGTTTGTGAAAGAGGTAGCAATCAAGCGGGCTGCTTTGTACTGGCTCGTGTTAAGTTTCTAAGTGTTGTTGAAGCTGCAGGGGAAATCCCCCCGTCCTGTTTCACCTCTGCAGTTTTGATTTCAGCTCAGTGTCGTGCCTCTAATTTCCAGGATTACAACTCCAAGAATCAGGGGCTCAGCAGAACAAGATTCATTTCAATATCAAGCATCACTGAGGTACAAAGAGCATCGTGACTGTGTGTCACATCTTTACAGAAAGCAAAGCTAGAGTATAAAAATTACATAGGCCCTGGCAGAGATACTCGCTTCATCACTTTTCACTAACCAAGTTCTGGAAGACTGGAGTGTGGTGAATGCTGTTCCATTGTTTAAGAAGGGCAGCAAAGACAAGTCAGGGACTTACAGACCAGTGAGCCTGTGGTGGGTAAGTTCCTGGAGGGGATTCCAAGAGACAGGATCTGCCAACATTTGGATAGTCAAGGTCTGATTGGGGATAGTCAGCATGACTTTGTGCCTGGCAAGTTATATTGATGAATCTAGGGATTGTTCTTTCCGAATCCACTCTGCCTAACCCTGTTCCAGTTGTACAAGTTGTTGGTAAGGCCACACTTGGAGTATTGAGTATAGTTTTGGTTATCCTGTTATAGGAAAGACATTGATAACATGGAAAGACTGCAGAGAAGATTCACCAGGATGTTGTAGGGATGAGTGGGTCTGAGTTATGGGGAGTGGTTGGCCAGGCTAGGACTTTATTCCTCGGAATGTAGGAGAATGAGGGATGATCTTACTGAGGTGAATAAAATCATGAGGGGCATCGATAGGATAAATATACATAGTTTTTTTCCTGGAGAAGGGGAATTGAAAACTAGAGACAGAAGTTTAATGTGAAAGTGGGAAGATTTAAAAGGGACCTGAGGGGCAACTTCTTCTCGCAAACAGCGATGCTGCCAAAGAAAGTGGTTGAGGCAACATTTAAAAAGCATTTGGATAAGTACAAGGATGGGAAAGAAATACGCAGGCATTTGGGACTAGCTGGAAGGGGACCATGATCAGCATGGATCAGTTGGGCTGAAAGGCCTGTTTCCATGCTATACTGGTTTACAACTCTAAAAATCATTCTCTTACTTTCCAGGTTTTTTTAAATACTTACTTCAGAGGAACTGAGAAAAGTCCTATCTGCTCTAAGGGGAAGTAATCGGTCATTAAGAAGGGGTGATACTGGTACACAAAATATGAGTTCGAGGGCAGGATCAGAGTGCAGTGTGAAACCATACAGAGAATGGGATGGGTATAACTGAGAAAGTCCCATGTTGAGGAATTCTACAGTCTCCTTTTCTGCACAGTATTTTTTTTAAATGATGCTCGGAGTTTCTTCCTGGGAATCTATCCCATGTTGTATGCAAAGATGAATTTCCTGATATCAATCCAGGATAATGTACCTTCTGTTCCCACTCGACAATTTAATTTAGAAGGTGATATTCCCAGGGACATCTTACATCCATCCGACAGGCTTGTGAAGAGTCCTGTATCACTGGGAATTAACCTCTTGGTTTCTCTTCTCACTGGGTGGTTAGACTGTCATGGAAACTGTAACGAGCTATGAAACTCAGCAAATGTGACTCAGGGTTTCCTGGTGTTCTCCTATTCAGGCTTTATTATTGGTTGTTGCTCTACTTTTCATCAACATGTTGAGACTTGTAGTTCCCTATTGGGATGCGGCTGAAGTATTTCCACTCATCTATAAGGAACATAATGCCCATTTCTTCTTCCTATCTGTTGTTCGTTGCACTTGTCCATGTAAAATTTCTTGTCATTATTCTGGTCATTTATATACTTTATTAAAATTGGTATGTGATTCCTGAACTATCTGCTCCGATTCCACTGCCTCCTAGTTAAGCGTCATTGATTACTCAGTCTGTACATTAGAAAGAGGATTACTCCTGGGCCCCATCACACCCCCACCCCCTGCATGTTTACTGCTCCTTCACTCTCTCCTTGGCCATCTGCTTTCTTAATCACTTTGACCATCTGTATTCCGGTTTTTAGGAACAATTACAGCTAAAAGAATGGCAGAGGAGTTACTTAAATGTTTCATTTGATGTGGATTAGCCACAGAAATATAATCAGATCAAGAATCAAATTTTACATCAAAGTTACTCAAGGAGGTTATTGATAGCTTCGGAATATTTGCCTGCAGCAGTTGTAGATGCGCCAAGTTTGGTGGCGTTTAAGAGGTTAGTAGATAAGTTTACGGACAAAAAGAGAATGGTTTAGGTTAGAGGGTCATTGCTTTTTCTTAATTGGTCGGCGCAACATCGAAGGCCGAAGGGCCTGTTCTGCGCTATAATGTTCTATGTTCTATGAATAAAACTATTGAATGATGGAGCAGGCTCAAAGGACTGAATGGTCTACTCCTGCACCTACTTTTTATGTTTCTATGTTAAATCAACCATCCAGAAATGTAGGGAGCATTAGAACGGTGGCATCAAACTTTGAAGACAATGTTGAGGTCTTATTGTCAAAATTATCCAAAGCATTGGGATAAAGGAATTTCATTTGTATTCTTTGCAATTAGGGATGCACCTAATGAGTTAACTAATTCAGTCCATTTGATTTGATCTTTGGTCATGACGTAAGAGGACCACTGAAATTGATTCAGGAGAAATTGCTGAGACAGTGTTCTGAAACTACATTTTTGGACTATGTACCAAATTTTAGGGAAAGGTTTAATGGAGCAGGTGAATTGCTAGACAATATATAAAAGTAGCACAGTGTGCAATAGAACAGGAAGCAGATAAGAATTCAAAAATTCGTAGTTTTGCTGATGGAGATAAAGTTTTAGTACTGCTACCAGTTTCAGTGAACCTTTAAAAGTAAGATATAGTGGGCCTTATCAAATTGAAATGAAATTGAGTAATGTGAATTATTTGATAAGAACACCAGACAGAAGGAAAACTCAAAGTATGTCATCTGAATATGCTTAAAAGATATTTTGATAGAGAAAGAGAGCATAGAACAATACAGCACAAACAGGCCCTTCGGCCCATGAGTTGCGCCGATCACATCTACCAATCCACAGACCTATCTATAACCCCCTATCCTATTCTTTTCCATATACTCATCCAGAAGTCTTTTAAAAGACCCCAGTGAGTTTGCCTCAACAACCTCCGACAGCAGTCGGTTCCATTCATTCACCACCCTCTGAGTGAAAAACCTAACCCTGACATCCCCTTTGTATTTGCTTCCCTGCACCTTAAATCTGTGTCCTCTCGTAGTGACCATTTCAGCTCGGGGAAATAGTCTCTGAGAGTCCACCCTATCTATTCCCCTCAACATTTTATAAACCTCTATCAGGTCGCCTCTCAACCTACGTCTCTCCAGTGAGAAGAGTCCCAGCTCCCTCAACCTATCTTCATAAAGCCTGCCTCCCAATCCAGGCAGCATCCTTGTACATCTCCTCTGAACTCTCTCAATAGCCTCTACATCCTTCCTATAATGAGGCGACCAGAACTGTGCACAATACTCCAGCTGGGGTCTGACAAGAGTCTTATAGAGCTCCTGACTCCTAAACTCTATTCCTTGATTAATGAAGGCCAGTACTTAGATACTATGTTATGGGTCCGGGTCCATAAGACTCTCAAATCGGCCTCCCAGGTGGAGGATATGGTTAAGAAAGCTTACGGTGTACTGGCCTGCATTCATCGAGGGATTGAGTTCAGGAGTCAGGAGGTAATGCTGCAGCTTTGTAGGACCCTTGTCAGGCCACACTTGGAGTACTGTGCGCAGTTCTGGTCGCCTCACTATAGGAAGGACGTGGAAGCTATTGAAAGGGTGCAGAGGAGATTTACAAGGATGGTGCCTGGATTGGGAGGCATGCCTTATGAAGACAGGTTGAGGGAGCTGGGACTGTTCTCCCTGGAGAGACGAAGGTTGAGAGGCGACCTGATAGAGGTTTACAAGATGTTGAGAGGAATAGATAGGGTGGACTCTCAGAGACTATTTCCCAAGGGCTGAAATGGTTGCGACGAGAGGGCACAGATTTAAGGTGCAGGGAAGCAAGTACAGAGGGGATGCTAGGGGAAAGTTTTTCACTCAGAGGGTGGTGAGTGAATGGAATCGGCTGCCGTCGGTGGTGGTCGAGGCAAAATCGCTGGGGTCTTTTAAAAGACTTCTGGATGAGTATATGGGATCCAATGGGATTGGGGATTATAGATAGGTCTATGGCTGGGTAGGTTTTGATGTGTTCGGCACAACTTGTGGGCCAAAGGGCCTGTTTGTGCTGTAGTGTTCTATGTTCTATGTAAGTACACCGTACGCCTTCTTGACCACTTCCTCCACCTGCGAGGCCGATTTAAGAGCCGGACCCGGACCTTGAGATCCTTCTGCTCTACAACACAGCTAAGACTCCTACCCCTTATATTGTACTCCTTCATCCCATTATTCCTGCCAAAAAGGACCACTACACATTTATCCGCGTTGAAGTCCAGTAGGATGTTTTCGTGATTATAACTCAGAGTGAAGAACTAAATCCAGATGGCTCTGAATTTGATATTCCTCAAATTAAATTGGATAGAACATAGAACATAGAACACTACAGCACAAACAGGCCCTTCAGCCCACAAGTTGTGCCGAACACATCAAAACCTACCCAGCCATAGACCTATCTATAACCCCCAATCCCACTGGATCCCATATACTCATCCAGAAGTCTTTTAAAAAACCCCAGCGAGTTCGCCTCGACCACCACCGACGGCAGCCGATTCCATTCACTCACCACCCTCTGAGTGAAAAACTTTCCCCTAGCATCCCCTCTGTACGTGCTTCCCTGCACCTTAAATCTGTGCCCTCTCATCGCGACCATTTCAGCCCTGGGAAATAGTCTCTGAGAGTCCACCCTATCTATTCCTCCCAACATCTTGTAAACCTCTATCAGGTCGCCTCTCAACCTTCGTCTCTCCAGTGAGAACAGTCCCAGCTCCCTCAACCTGTCTTCATAAGGCATGCCTCCCAATCCAGGCAACATCCTTGTAAATCTCCTCTGCACCCTTTCAATAGCTTCCACATCCTTCCTATAGTGAGGCGACCAGAACTGCGCACAGTACTCCAAGTGTGGTCTTACAAGGGTCCTATAAAGCTGCAGCATTACCTCCTGACTCCTGAACTCAATCCCTCGATGAATAATGAAGACATTATTAAAAATTGGGATAAAGTATTGAGTTACTTTCCAGAGGAAAATTGAACTGACCTGAAAATGTTATTAATATCACATGGACAAGTAAGGGAATAAGTTGGAAATACTAGAATAGTTATATATGATTATATAGATGCTACCGGGACTTGATGGATTGAGTTATAAGGAGAGGCTGGACAGACTGGAACATTTTTACCCTGGAGCGTAGGAGACCTGGGGTGATCTTATAGAGGTCAATAAAATAATGAGGGGCATAGATCACCTAGATAGTCAATATCTTTTTCCAAAGGTTGAGGAATCCACAACTAGAGGGCAGAAGTATAAGGTGAGAGGGAGAGATATAAAAGGGTCCAGAGGGCAATTTTCTCACACACAGCGTCATGAATGTCTGGAACAAGCTGCCAGAGATAATAGTAGAGGTGGGTATAACTTTGCCTTTTAGAAAGCGTTTAGACAGTTACGTAGTGAGATGGGTATAGAGAGCTATGGGCCAAACATGGACACTATACCTGTAGCCAATGACGACATAGAACACAGAACACTACAGCACAAACAGGCCCTTCGGCCTATAAGTTGTGCTGATCATATCAGTATCTACCAGGCCATAGAACTATCTGTAACTCCCAATCCCATTAACTCCCATGTACATGAAGATCAAAGCCAAAGGTTCTGCAATCTCCTCCCTAGCCTCCCAGGGAATCCTAGGGTAAATCCCATCCAGCCCAGGGGACTTATCTATTTTCATACTTTCAAGTTTACGCAGTTTAAGATGCAGCAACCAAAAGTCTTGATCAATCACACAAAACTGGTGGAGGCAGAGAAAGGGAACCAGTTGCTGAACAATTATGTGAAGAAAGAAGTGAACATACAGATCCAAGTCAAAAATTGACTGCTCCGGAACATGCTCCTGCATTGTTCAAATCGGTAGAACGTTAATTCCAGGACTGTCAAAAACAGCTTGTCACTCTAAGTAAAGAATAGTGTATATGAAGCAACAGTCACGTATGATCTCAAAAAGGAGACTGAAGAGTGGAAGTATTCATAGAATAGAATAAGAATCCTATAGTGCAGAAAGGAGGTCATTCCGCCCATCTGCACCGACCACAATCCCATCCAGGCCCTATTCCCACAACTATACACATTTACCTTGCTAATTCCTTTGACACCAGGGTCAATTTAGCATGGCCAATCTACCTAACCTGCATATTTTTGGCGTGTAGAAGGAAAGCCACACAGACGCAAGGAGGAAGTGCAAACTTCACACAGATAATGACCCGAGGCCAGAAGTGAACCTGGGTTCCTGGCGCTGTGAGGCAGCAGTGCTAACCAATGTGCCACCCATATTGCACTATTGTGGACCAAAGGAAAGGACAACTACATGAAATAAGACTGTTTGTTGAAATGGTACCATCACCTAAAATGATTGTGTACTGTGTGCAGAAATGTGGGTGCCCAGTGAAACAGCGCTGTACTCAGCTGGTTTTCCATTAATTTATGGTGGCTTTCACAGAAGCGTAACTGCCAAAATGATTTTTGGAACCATGGTTGAAATGGGTTCTGACACCAAGGAAGACAATCTGCTGTATATCTTTTCCAGAAAGATTGCAGAAAGTGAAGGTGCAGATCAAGAACAAACAAAGGAGTCAAATGGCTTGACAGAGGCTCCTTGTGTCTGTGTGGCTTTCCTTCTACACGCCAAAAAATGCAGGTTAGGTAGATTGGCCATGCTAAATTGACCCTGGTGTCAAAGGAATTAGCAAGGTAAATGTGTATAGTTGTGGGAATAGGGCCTGGATGGGATTGTGGTCGGTGCAGATGGGCGGAATGACCTCCTTTCTGCACTATAGGATTCTTATTCTATTCTATGAACACTTCCACTCTTCAGTCTCCTTTTTGAGATCATACGTGACTAAGGCCAATTAACGAGAAAGGCAACAGAGACAGAATGATCTCTCTGAATAGTCCTGATTGTAAACACACAATGTGTTCTCCTGCTGATCCTGCCTAGTTCTCAGAGACATTACCAGAGCTAATTTATTATCGTAATGGCAAAAGATTGAGATCAGCTTTGGAAAGAATGCAGGATTAAGGACTGAAGGAGAATTTAAGAGAATGCTTTGTCATGAATGTGATACAGGAAGAAGGAATGGAAAACATTTGCATGTTTTGATTTGTAAAATGAATGTATACTTATTGTAAAATACTTATAGTGTGAAACTGAAAGGGTTTGAAAATGAAACCATCTTTGAATGTTGATGGTTTATTTCTTTTCTTAATGGGGGAGATGTGATGTTAAGGAAATGTTTTAAATTATGTTCTCTCAGCTATAACAGCTTTGTTTTTTTTCATCGTTGCCGGCTGTCTGCTACAAGTCCTTTTAATGCTGCTTCAATGGTTAAATGGAGTACTGTTTATTTTTACTCGGGACTTCAGATATTTTCTGGGATTTGTTTTATGATACTGCATTGTGAGGGGGAAGACTGGTTGACAGGTCAGGTGATAAGACTCCTTTCATTTTCAGTTTTGAGCTGTGGTCTTAGTTTAGAAGGAGGTGGATAACAGTGAAAACAGTGTTTCTCGCTCTCTCCCTGGTATTGGAAATTCTGCTGGCTAACTGAAAACAAGGCTGTTTGTCTTCCTGGAGTGAAAAAAAAATTTACAATTAGTGGTTGGCTTGCCTAGTTTCCCTTTTTCCTTACTAGTGTTTTGGAAAGCTGTTCTGACTCTAAGCCTATCTGCGTATGCATCAAGAAAACTGCAGCATCCAACCAAAGAACTAAATTCAGCATTACATAAGCATTTGTATTTTCTGTACTAAATCTTCGGCAAGTGTTTTATATCAGGATGTTGGTGTGATTGGAACACTTGACTTTTTCCTTGAACACTTGACTTTTCATCTTTTGTATTGCACTATTTTGTTTATGTGTATGTCTGTGTATCTGTGTGTGAGAGCATGCGTGTGTGCATGCGTACAAGTGTGAGTGTATTTGTGTGAGAGGGCGTGAGTGCATATGCATGTTAGGATATTCAGAAAGAATAATTATCATACATTCATATTTCATTGTGTGTTAATAAGCTTTGCCTTTCTACTTGACAAGTCTCGTTTTATAATGAACTAATAATGTTGTTGTTTGTTGAAGAATCCTGAATGTGGAGAGGTTATTCTTAGATTCACAGCTTTAGCTGTGTATTATTTTTATTTATTCGTGGGATGTGGGCATCACTGGCTAAGCCAGCACTTATTCCCCATCGCAAGTTGCCCTTAAACTGAGTGGCTTGCTGGGCTACTTCAGAGGGCAGCTGAGAGTCAACCACATTGCTGTGGGTTTGGAGTGATATTGTGGACAGACCGGGTAAAGGACATTAGTGAGCCAGGTAGGCAGGCTGGAGAAATCATTTCATTGAATGTTGTGACCTCTGGAACATAAAGATAGCTAGTGCAGTTCTCCTATCTTGATCATAACAGCATTCTAAAGGGGATTAATTTGTGTCAATCCTGTCACAAGTATATTGGAAAAAGAGACTCCATAATCCAATTGAATAGGTTTGATATTGCTCGATGTTCATTACAGCATTAATAATGAGAGAAACACAAAGAGGTGCAATAAAGAAGCATTCCAGCTACTGGAACATAAAGTGCGTGGAGACTAACTGGCAACAGCAATTTCACCCATCTGCAAAGTGCAAGGGAAAGAAAAATTGTGTGAGTAAAAGTGGCACCTCCCCCATCTTTCTGTACCTTACAACCACTAAACTCATTTCTAAAAGACCAATTCAAGAACATGCTGAGTTAATGAGAGATTTTAGGACAAAGATTAGTTGAATATAAGGCAAGAAAACTATATTAGAAATGGGTTTGGAATACATACAACAAACGCAAGTAATATGTGTATGAATTCAATGAAACTGTTCTGACAGTTCTGACTGAAAAATCTGATTCAGAGAAATACAGAATATCTTGAAGCACAGGAAGACCAGGTCTTTAAAATGTCTATACCATGTGTGTCTGCTCAGAAAGCAGTAGCAGACTGTTTGGATTCAATTGTGTTAGGCTGATAGTGTTTAACTTTAAAATTTTCCCCAGTTCTCAATCTGACTCCTTCTGTGTCAGCAGCAAATGTTGAGGGATGTTGTACTCCAGCCCCATGTCCAAGTCTAAATTATCCTAGTACATCAAAGTCCACATGGCTCTTTCCAGTTATTCTCTGGAAAAGCATTGTTATCTTTCTTGAACATGGAAACTAAACCAAACTGCAGCCAGTTTGACTGCAATTCATCATTGTTAATACTTGAAAATTCTTGTCTTTCTTCTCTCTAAATAGCCTGGGGAACAGTTTATTTGGCCAAGAAACGTACTTTTGGTTACTTTAAAAGCCTAGAAGTTGCCGAACATGATCCAACAAATAGCCATTCAGCATTTATTAACTTCATTCAAACTGAACTTTGACATTCAGCTGATAACCCTTTCACTTCTCTGAGTCCTATTTCAGTGTTCCTGTGACATCCTTGTGCCCATTGCCTGCTTCTTTTTTCTATAGGGATTCAGCTGAACAGATGCCCCCTCTCCGTTAGACTTAGGGCAACATGGTGGAATAGTGGTTAGCAGTGCCGCCTCTCTGCGCCAGGGACCCAGGTTACAATTCCTGGCTTCGGTCACTGTCTGTGTGGAGTTTACACGTTCGCCCCATGTCTGTGAGAGTTTTCTCCGGATGCTCCGGTTTCCTCCCACCGTCCAAAGATGTGTTGGCTAGGTGCATTGGCCTTGCTAATTTGACTCTTAGTATCTAAAAATGTGGGGATTAAATGGATTAGCCAAGGTAAATGCATAGAGTTATAGCGAGAGGGCCTGCGTAAGATGCTTTTTCAGAGTGCGTGCAGATCCAATGGGCCAAGTGGCCTCCTTCTGCATTGTAGAATTTCTACGGTTCTAAAGTCCTTCTTTATTTAGTACTTGCTTCCGTTTCACCATCATCCATGTTGAACTAAAATTCCATTTGTTCCACGATTGCCTTTGCTGACAATAAAAGAATCAATTCTCCCCTGTTTAAATAGGACCAGAAACTTACCTGGATTTTGACAGCAATGACCACAGAGTTCAGGTCCTTGTCAAGTTCTCGGAGTACAATCAGTTTCTTCAATGTCAGGCTGCATAGTCTAAACAGAGAAGAACAGCAATTACTGATTCTTCAATTCTAATACATTAGCTATTTCAAAGCACTCTGAAATCAGTACATCATTCAGGAATCCAAATCCAAAGCACTGGATATGCTGGAAATCTGCTATAATAACAGGAAATATCCAATAGATCAGCTATCTGGAGAGAAATTTGCTGAAATTATGCAGCAATTCACTCCTATGGAGTTTTACAGTCCTGCTAATGATACAGCCCGTCATGGGTGTGAGGAAAAGTGTGAGGTAATTCACTTTGGCAGGAATATCAAATGTGTAGAGTATAGGGCTAATGGTAGGATTCTTAATAGTGTTGATGAACAGAGGGATCTTGGTGTATATGTGCATAGATCCCTGAAAGTTGGCAACAAGTCGATAAGGTTGTTAAGAAGGCATACGGAGTCTTAGCTTTTATTGGTAGGGGGATTGAATTTCGGAGCCGCAACGTCATGTTGCAACTGTACAAAACTCTAGTGCGGCCGCACTTGGAGTATTGTGTGCAGTTCTGGTCCCCACATTATAAGAAAGATGTGGAGGCATTGGAGAGGGTACAGAGGAGGTTTACCAGGATGTTGCCTGGTATGAAGCAGGTCTTATGAAGAGAGGCTGAGGGATTTGAGGTTGTTTTCGTTAGAAAGAAGGCGGCTAAGAGGAGACCTTATTGAAACATATATGTGATTAGAGGTTTAGATAGGGTGGACAGTGATAGCCTTTTTCCTAGGATGGAGAAAGCTAGCACGAGGGGATATAGCTTTAAATTAAGGGGTGGTAGTTATAGGACAGATGTCAGAGGTAGGTTCTTTACACAGAGGGTGGTAAGGGTATGGAATGCCCTGCCTGCTGCAGTTGTAGATGCGCCAAGTTTGATGGCGTTTAAGAGCTTAGTAGATAAGTTTATGGACGAAAAGGGAATGATTTAGGTTAGAGGGTCATTGCTTTTTCTTAATTGGTCGGTGCAACATCGAAGGCCGAAGGGCCTATTCTGCGCTGTAATGTTCTATGTTCTATGGGCTCCCAATGGCCAGGGCTGGGTTCCACAGCACCAGCAATCCCAGTTGTGAATAGTATGGCAGTAAGTTCCTACTGCCGGGGACTACCATACTCCTCTGGCCGCCTCAAAACACACAAAGAGGGGAATAGATATCCCCACTGCTTCGTTCCACCCCCCTAAACACCTGCAAACGCCACCCCACCACCCCCACTCTCAATTCCCCGACACCTCCCGCCGCTGCACAGCCCTCACCCCACTCCCACCCGTCCAGCATTCATTTTAACATTGAAATGAACAGCAAATCAGGACAAATAATTACATTAATCAAGGAGTGACTGAAACAACAGAGAGAAGACCCCAATGGTGGGGAGCAAGCACACAGTATCACACTGTACTGTCATCAATCCCTTCACACACACACACACACACACACACACAATCACACTGCGCTGTAATAAATCCCCTCACACACACACAGTATCACACTGCACTGTAATCAATCCCCACACACACACACAGTATCACACTGCACTGTAATCAATCCCCTCACACACACAGTATCACACTGCACTGTAATCAATCCTCTCACACACACACAGTATCACACTGCACTGTAATCAATACCCTCACACACACACACACACAGTGTCACACTGCACTGTAATCAATCCCCTCACACACACACAGTATCACACTGCACTGTAATCAATCCCCTCACACACACACAGTATCACACTGCACGTAATCAATCCCCTCACACACACCAGTATCACACTGCACTGTAATCAATCCCCTCACACACACACACAGTATCACACTGCACTGTAATCAATCCCCTCACACACACACAGTATCACACTGAACTGTAATAAATCCCCTCACACACACACACTATCACACTGCACTGTAATCAATCCCTTCACACACACACACACACACACACACACAGTATCACACTGCACTGTAATCAATCCCCTCATACACACACAGTATCACACTGCAGTGTAAGCAATCCCCTCACACACACACAGTATCACACTGCAGTGTAATCAATCCCCTCACACACACAGTATCATAATGCACTGTGATCAATCCCCTCACACGCATACATTATCACAATGCACTGTAATCAATCCCCTCACACGCAGACAGTATCACACTGCAATGTAATCAATCCCCTCACACGCACACAGTATCACACTGCAGTGTAATCAATCCCCTCACACACACACAGTATCACAATGTACTGTAATCAATCCCCTCACACACTCAGTATCATAATGCACTGTAATCAATCCCCTCACACACAGTATCATAATGCACTGTGATCAATCCCCTCACACGCACACAGTATCACAATGCACTGTAATCAATCCCCTCACACACACACAGTATCACACTGCACTGTAATTAATTCCTTCACACACACACACACACACAGTATCACAATGCATTAATCATCCTTCACACACCACACACACACAGTATCACAATGCACTGTAATCAATCCCCTCACACACACACACTATCACACTGCACTGTAATCAATTCCTTCACACACACACACACACACGTATCACAATGCACTGTAATCAATCCCCTCACACACACACAGTATCACACTGCACTGTAATCAATCCCCTCACCACACACACAGTATCACAATGCACTGTAATCAATCCCCTCACACACACACAGTATCACACTGCACTGTAATCAATCCCCTCACACACACACAGTATCACACTGCACTGTAATCAATCCCCTCACACACACACAGTATCACACTGCACTGTAATCAATCCCCTCCCATACACACAGTATCACATGCACTGTAATCAATCCCCTCCACACACACACAGTATCACAATGCACTGTAATCAATTCCTTCACACACACACTATCACACTGCACTGTAATCAATCCCCTACACACACACACAGTATCACACTGCACTGTAATCAATCCCCTCCCTACCACACGTATCACACTGCGCTGTAATAAATCCCCTCACACACACACAGTATCACACTGCACTGTAATCAATCCCCTCACACACACACACAGTATCACACTGCACTGTAATCAATCCCCTCCCATACACACAGTATCACAATGCACTGTAATCAATCCCCTCACACACACACAGTATCACACTGCACTGTAATCAATCCCCTCACACACACACACAGTATCACACTGCACTGTTTTTAAGTGTCCAGATCACCAACACCCTGTCTTGGTCCCCAATGCCTGCCCTATAGTTAAGAAAGCCACCAATGCCTCTACTTTCTCAGAAGACTCAGGAAATTTGGCGTGTCCGCTATGACTCTCACCAACTTTACAGATGCACCATAGAAAGCATTCTTTTTAGTTGTATCACAATGTGGTATGTCTCTTGCTCTGCCCAAGACTGCAAGACTGCAAGGACTGTTTTCGTTGGAAAGAAGGCGACTAAGAGGAGACCTTATTGAAACATATAAGATCATTAGAGGTTTAGATAGGGTGGACAGTGATAGCCTTTTTCCTAGGATGGAGAAAGCTAGCACGAGGGGACGTAGCTTTAAATTAAGGAGTGGTAGTTATAGGACGGATGTCAGAGGTAGGTTCTTTACCCAGAGGGTGGTAAGGGTATGGAATGCCCTGCCTGCTGCAGTTGTAGATGCGCCAAGTTTGGTGGCGTTTTAAGAGGTTAGTAGATAAGTTTATGGATGAAAAGGGAACGGTTTAGGTTAGAGGGTCATTACTTTTTGTCAATTGGTCAGCGCAACATCGAAGACCGAAGGGCCTGTTCTGCGCTGTAATGTTCTATGTCCTATAAAAGGTCATGAATGTAGCCCAATCTATCATGCAAACCAGCGTCACATCCATTGATTCTGTCCACACTTCCTGTTGCCTCGGCAAAGCAGCCAGTATAATTAAGGACCCCACGCACCCTGGACATTCTCTCTTCTATCTTCTTCCATCAGAAAAAAGATACAAAAGTCTGAGGTCATGCACCAACCAACTCAAGAGCAGCTTCTTCCCTGCTGCAGTCATGCTTTTGAATGGACCCATCTTGCATTAAGTTGATCTTTGTCTACACTCTAGCTATGACCGTGACACTACATTCTGCACTCTCTTCTTTCCTTCTCTATGAATGGTATGCTTTGTCTGTATGGCACACAAAAATAATACTTTTCATTGTACGTTAATACATGTGACAATAATAAATCAGATCAGGTGAAAATGAAAAGCCTGTTGTCCAGTTTGCTGCTATTGCTCTGCTCCTGCTCTGGAAATATAATTGTGAATTTATTGGATTTAACTCTTTCTTCCTGCCTTTGCCTGAGAAACAATCCTATTCCAGTCTGATTCCTGTTTCTTCAAAATCCTTTACTTTTCTGCTTCCTTGCTTCTGAAATGACATCTTATCTTATCTCTTAGTGTAGAGTATAGGGCTAATGGTAGGGCTCTTAATAGTGTTGAGGAACAGAAGGATCTTGGTGTATGTGTCAATAGATCACTGAAAGTAGGCAGTCAAGTGGATAAAGTTGTTAAGAAGGCATATGGAGTCGTAGCTTTTATTGGTAGGGGGATTGAATTTCGGAGCCGCAGCATCATGTTGCAACTGTACAAAACTCTAGTGCGGCCACACTTGGAGTATTGTGTGCAGTTCTGGTCGCCACATTATAAGAAAGATGTGGAGGCATTGGAGAGGGTACAGAGGAGGTTTACCAGGATGTGCCTGGTATGGAGGGCAGGTCCTATGAAGAGAGGTTGAAGGATTTGAGGTTGTTTTCGGTAGAAAGGAGGCGGCTAAGAGGGGATCTTATTGAAGCATATAAGATGATTAGAGGTTTAGATAGGGTGGACAGTGATAGCCTTTTTCATAGGATGGAGAAAGCTAGCACGAGGGGACACAGCTTTAAATTAAGGGGTATGAGTTATAGGACGGATATCAGAGGGAGGTTCTTTACTCAGAGTGATTAGGGAGTGGAATGCCCTGCCTGCAGCTGTTGTAGATGCGCCAAGTTTGGTGGCGTTTAAGAGGTTAATTGATAGTATATGGAAGAGAAGGGAATGGTTTAGTTTGGAGGGGCATTGCTTTTTATTTTGGTCGGCACAACATCGAAGGCCGAAGGGCCTGTTCTGTGCTGTATTGTTCTATGTTCTATGTTCAACTAAACATTCTTAATCCCTCGCACTTTTAGCTTTTGAGCAACAGACAAGATTATGAAGAAGTGAAACATTAAGTTGAAAATTGCATGGAATTTGATCTGGTTTCTTTGTGCTGGGAATTCAAAGCAATTGGCCCAGATTCCTAAGCTGATAATCACACAGAGCTGTACTCCATTTCATTTTCATTGTGAATGTGGGGTCACCATAGCTGCACCACGTATAGGCCAGAGCAGGTTGCCCAAAGTTAGGGAACCAGTGAAAGCTGCTTCCTGCTTATGTTGTTGGCCTGAAGACTTTCAGCCTATAAATTTCAGGTAATCTAAACTTCTGCTGCTGGCATCTTATCATGCACCAAGTTCCATGCCCTATCATCCCTGTGATCTCTAATCTACACTCATCAAACAACCTCTCCATTTTAAAATTCTCATCCTTGTTTTCAAATGCCTTCCTGGTTTTTCCTCTCCCTATCTCTGTAATCAGGTCAGATGATAGTGCAGTGGTAATTTCACTGAACCAGTGAGCTAGAGCCCAACCTAATGCTCTGGGAACATGGGTTCAAATCCCTCCCTGGCAACTGATGGAATTTAAATTAGTTAATGAATCTGGAATAAAGCTTGTGTCATGACAACAATCATTAATTGTTGTAAAAACCCATCTGGTTCAGTAATGCCCTTTAGGGAAGGAAATCTGCTGTCCTTATCCAGACTGGCCTAACTCCAGAGCCACAGCAATATGATTGACTCTAAATTGCTCAAGTCGCTAAGTTCAAGGGTAATTAAAGATGGACATGCCCACATCCCAAAAATGCATAAACAGAAAAAAAATCTCCTCCAACTCTGCAATCCCTGGCCTCTTAAACATCTTGTGGCTAATTCTGGCTTCTTAAACATCTCAAAATATAATTGCTGCAGCGCTGGTGCTTTTAGTTGTATGATAACTATTTAGAGAAGTTCAATATGATCAGAAAGAGTCAACACGGCTTTGTTAAGGGCAAATCATGCCTTAAGCACTTAGTTGAGTTCTTCAAAAATGTGACTGAACACATTGACGAAGGAAGAGCAGTGGACATGGTTTACATGGATTTCAGCAAGGCGTTTGATAAGGACCCCCATGCAAGACTTCTTGAGAAGGTGAGTGGGCATGGGATCCAAGGGGCTTTGGCCTTGTGGTTCCAGAACTCGCTTGCCTGCAGAAGGCAGAGAGTAGTTGTGGATGGCTCTTTTTCTGCATGGAGGTCAGTCACCAGTGGAGTGTCCCAGGGATCTGTTCTAGGACCCTTGCTGTTTGTTATTTTCATAAATGACCTGGATGAGGAAGTGGAGGGATGGGTGAGTAAGTTCACCGACGATATGAAGGTTGGTGGTGTTGTGGATAGTCTGGAGGGATGTCTGAAGTTGCAGCAAAACATAGATAGGATGCAAGATTGGGCGGACAAGTGGCAGATAGACTTCAACACGGATAAATGTGTGGTGGTCCATTTTGGCAGGACCAATGGGATGAAGCAGTATAATATCAAGGGTAGGAGTCTTGGCAGTGTTGAGGAGCAGAAGAATCTTGGGGTCCGGATCCACAGGTCTCTTAAATCTGCCCTGCAAGTGGAGGATGTGGTCAAGAAGGCATATGGTGTACTGGCCTTCATTAATAGAGGGATTGAGTTTAGAAGTCAGGAGGTAATGCTGCAACTTTATAAGACCCTTGTCAGACCCCACTTGGAGTATTGTATGCCGTTCTGGTCGCCTCACTATAGGAAGGATGTGGAAACTATTGAGAAGGAGCAGAGGAGATTTACAAGGATGTTGCCTCGATTGGAGGACATGCCTTATGAAGATAGGTTGAGAAAGCTAGGTCTCTTCTCCCTGGAGAGACGAAGGTTGAGAGGCGACCTGATAGAGGTTTATAAGACGTTGACAGGAATAGATAGAGTGTATTATCGGAGGCTATTTCCCAGGGCTGAAATGGTCACTACGAGAGGACACAGGTTAAAGGTGCTGGGGGGGCAAGTGCAGAGGAGATGTTAGAGATAAGTTTTTCACTCAGAGGGTGGTAAGTGAATGGAATCGACTGCCGTCAGTGGTGGTAGAGGTGAACTTGCTGGGGTCTTTTAAGAGACTTCTGGATGAGTACATGGGATTTAATGGGATGGGGAGTTACAGATAGTTCTATGGCCGGTAGGTACTGATATGATCGTCACAACTTGTGGACCAAAGGGCCTGTTTGTGCTGTAGTGTTCTATGTTCTATAATCCCCAGGACTTTAATTTAGTTTACTTTACTTATTAATGTCACAAGTCGCCTTACATTTACACTGCAATGAAGTTACTGTGAAAAAATACTTGCAGATAGCGATGAGGACCATTAGATACAGCAGGATTTGGCCAGTTGGAGATTTGGGTGGAGAGATGGCAAATGGAGATTAATCCGGACAAATGAGAGGCAATGCATTTTGGAAGGTCTAATGCAAATAAGAAATATACAGTAAATGGCAGAACCCTTCAGAGTATCGATAGACAAAGGAATCCGGATGTATACACAGAACATAGAACATTACAGCGCAGAACAGGCCCTTCGGCCCTCAATGTTGCACCGACCAATTAGGAACAAGCAGTGACCCTCTAACCTAAACCATTCCCTTTTCATCCATAAACTTATCTACTAACCTCTTAAACGCCACCAAACTTGGCGCATCTACAACTGACGCAGGCAAGGCATTCCATACCCTTACCACCCTCTGAGTAAAGAACTTACCTCTGACATCTGTCCTAAAACCACCACCCCTTAATTTAAAGCTATGTCCCCTCGTGCTAGCTTTCTCCATCCTAGGAAAAAGGCTATCACTGTCCACCCTACCTAAACCTCTAATCATCTTATATGTTTCGATTAGGTCCCCTCTTAGCCGCCTCCTTTCTAACGAAAAACAACCTCAAATCCCTCAGCCTCTCTTCATAAGACCTGCCCTCCATACCAGGCAACATCCTGGTAAACCTCCTCTGTACCCTCTCCAATGCCTCCACATCTGTCTTATAATGCGGGACCAGAACTGCACACAATACTCCAAGTGCGGCCGCACTAGAGTTTTGTACAGTTGCAACATGACGTTGCGGTTCCGAAATTCAATCCCCTACCAATAAAAGCTAAGACTCCGTATGCCTTCTTAACAACCTTATCGACTTGATTGCCAACTTTCAGGGATCTATGCACACATACACCAAGATCCCTCTGTTCATCAACACTATTAAGAGTCTTACCATTAGCCCTATACTCTACACATTTGTTATTCCTGCCAAAGTGAATTACCTCACACTTTTTCACATTAAACTCCATTTGCCACCTCTCGGCCCAGCTCTGCAACTTGTCCAAGTCTCTCTGCAAACTAGAACACCCCTCTTCACTATCTACCACTCCTCCAACTTTGGTGTCATCTGCAAATTTACTAATCCATCCTTCAATACCCTCATCCAGATCATTTATAAAAATTACAAACAGGCATAGGTACACATATCACTGAAAGTGGCAGTGCAGGTGGAGAAGGAAGGCATACAGCATGCTTGCCTTCATCAGCATTAGCTATCCTCAGATGGCGATGGCTAATACAAGCGGACAGCTTTAAATTGAAGGGTGGTAATTATAGGACAAATATCAGAGATAGACTCTTTATTCAGAGGGTAGTAAGGGCGTGGAATGCCCTGCCTGCAGCAGTTGTGGACTTGCCAACTTTAAGGGCATTCAAATGATCAGTGGATAGGCATATGGATAACATTGGAATAGGTTAGGTTAGAGGGTCATTAGATTGGTTCCACTGGTCCGAAGAGCCTGTGCTGCGCTATAACGTTCTATGTTCTATGAGGAGAGGTTGGAATAACTTGGTTTGTTCTCACTGGAGCGACGGAGGTTGAGGGGAGACCTGATAGAAGTCTACATGATTGATAGGCATGGATAGAACGGATAGACAGAAGCTTTTTCCCAGTGTGGAACAGTCAATTACTAGGGTGCACAGGTTTAAGGTGCAAGGGGTAGGTTTAAAGAAGATGTACGAGACAGATTTTTTTTTACACAGAGGACCCATTGCCAAGGGAGGTATTGGAAGCAGATACCACAGTGAGTTTTAAGGGGCTTCTGGACAAATACACGAATAGGATGGGAATAGAAGGATATGGTCCCCAGCAGGGTAGGAGGGTTTAGTTCACTATGGTTGGTACAAGCTTGTAGGGCCGAAGGGCCTGTTCCTGTGTTGTAATTTTCTTTGTTCTATGTCTTTCGAACTATGGGAGGAACGCGCAGACACGAGGACAACGTGCAAACTGCACACAGACTCTCATCCAGGAATTGAACACGGGTCCTTGGCATTGTGAAGCAATAGTGCTAACCACCATGCTTTAACAAAAAATATATTAAAAAAATCATTGTCCAACTATGAGAATGAACAAACTGCAGTTCTGGATATAACTGAGAGCAGAAACAAAAACAGCAGAATCCGACCCCTAAAATCACTTCTGAAGTTACTGATGTCCTTTCCCACACAGAGCAGGTGAAAGGCCTCTCCCCAGTGTGAACCTGCTGGTGGGAATGACTGACTGACCTCATAGTATACGAGCTCCCTGTTGATTAGTAATTACCTTACCAGGTGGAGCTCATATACCAAAGCCTTTATAAAACAGGCTCCTGACTGGGTCAATTACTGCATTATCCTGGTTGTGACCTGTTAGTGTTCACTATAGGCTTGTGGTTTTGCTTTATGTTATGCTATAAAGCATTGTTCTTTTCCAGCTGACTATAAATCACCTGGGTTCCAAACTGTGGAATTCCCTCACTACAGCTGCCTACTTGCTTTCCTCCTTTAAGACTCTTCTTAAAACTTATCTCTTTGACCAAACCTTTGGTCGCTGACTTCTTATTTCTTATCTGGCTTTGTGACATATTTTGTTTCATAATACTCCTCTGAAGCACCTTGGAACATTTCGTTCCATTACAAAGGAGCAACAAGAATATATTTTGTTTCTGTTGATGATATCTGATCTGATTCTAAAATGGTGCTTCTAACTTATATACCTGAACTTTCCTATCTTCAAACACTACCATTTGCTGATATAGTTCTTATGCTTCACAGAAGACCCCTGGGATTGAAGAAGCAGGAGGCAGCCATTCAGCTCTTCAAGCCTGTTCTGCTATTCATTATGATCATAACGGATCATCCAGCTCAACAGACTGATCTTGCTTTTCCCCATATTTCTTGATCCCTTTAACCCCAAGGTCTATATCAACTCCTTCTTGAAAACATTCAATGGTTTAGCCTCAATTATGTTCTGTGGTAGTGAATTCCACAGGCTCATCATTCTGTAGATGAAGAAATTTCTCCTCATCTCTGTCCTAAAAAGTTTATCCTGCACCTTTAGACTATGGTCCATGTTTCTGGATTCCCCCATCATCAATAACATGGAAACATACAAGATAGGAGCAGGAGGAGGCCATTTGGCCCTTCAAACTACTCCACCATTCATTGTGATCATGGCTGATCATCCAACTCAATAGCCTAACCCTGCTTTTTCCCCACGACCGTTGATCCCATTTGCCCCAAGTGCTATATCCAGCCACCTCCTGAATACGTTCAATGCTTGGGCATCAACTACTTCCTGTGGTAATGAATTCCACAGGTTTACCACTCTTTGGGTGAAGAAATGTCTTTCATCTCTGTCCTAAATGGCCTACCCTGAATCCTCAGACTGTGACCCCTGGTTCTGGACTCCCCCAGCATCGGGAACATCCTCCCTGCATCCACCCTGTCTAGTCCTGTTAGAATTTTATAAGTCTCTACGAGATCCCCCTTCATTCATCTAAACTCCAGCGAAAACAATCTTAATCTAGTCAATCTCTTCTCATACATCAGTCCCGCCATTCCCAGAATCAGCCTGGTAAACCTTTGCTGCACTCACTCTGAAAGCAAGAGCATCCTTCTTCAGGAAAGGAGATCAAAACTGCACACAATACTCTAAGTGTGGCCTCACCAAGGCCCTGTATAATCACAACAACACATCCCTGCTCCTGTACTCGACACTTTTCGTAACGAAGACCAATATGCCATTTACCTTCTTTACTGTCTGCTGTACCTGCTTGCTTACTTTCCTTGACTGGTGCACAAAGACACCCAGGTCCCACTGAATTCTCTCCCAATTTACATCTGTCTTGCAACTACCTGTCTAGTCCTGTTAGAATTGTACAGGTTTCTCTGCGATTTCCCCCCTCATTCCTTTAAACTGACTCAATTGCTCCTTGTAGGTCAGTCTCGCCATCCCAGCATCAGTCTGGACATTCACCACTGAACAGTACTTTATCGAGGAGTAAATATTTGGTTTAGGATAGCCAGAACTGCAACTTCACGTGGACAATTCCTTCAAAATGTAAACTAAAAGGATGTAATCACTCTAGGAAAATTATTCAGCAACTGCCCAACAATAAATCATTCTACAAAGTCCTGCACATGTAATGAATTCTTGTGACTGTTGCTATATAATGACACAGTTACCTTTTTTAAGCAGCAAATTTGCACAGTAAGTGATAAATGGAGCAATTCATTAATTCAGAATTGATCTCAGGACAACTCCCTGCTTTTAAACAGCCTTAAATACTATTCTAAAGCAGACAGATGGGATCTTGCTTTATGATCCCACTGAAGGCAAAACAAGGGGCCCCGATAATGTTTTCCACTCGTCTCTGAGGCAGAAGCTTTGAGCTCAAATCCAACGCCAAATACCCTACTTAAAATCTTGCCGTTAGCTCAGTACTGAGAGGGCATTTCAAGCCCTATTGAAAAAGATAGGTAGATACGTAGACAGACAGAACAGGACAGCACAGTACAGAGCCTCAGCCCTCAATGCTGTGCAGAGTTATGTCCAATCACAAGGTAAAGCTATCCCACTCCGTATCATTCTGGTATGCTCCATGTGCCTATCCAATAACTGCTTGGAAATTTGTAGTGTGTCCAACTCCACTATCAGAGCAGGCAGCCTATTCCACACCCCAACCACTCTCAGAGAAGAATTTACCTTGGATATCCCCTCTATATCTCCCACCATGAACCTTATAGTTTATGCCCCCTTATAACAGCTACATCCACCCGAGGGAATAGTCTCTGTACGTCCATTCTATCTAGTCGCCTCTCATCTTCTCTGTTCCAAAGAGAAAAGCCCTAGCTCCCTCAACCTTTCCTCATAAGACCTACCCTCCAAGCCAGACAGCATCCTAGTAAATCTCCTCTGCACTCTCTCCAATGCTTCCACATCTTTCTTACAGTGAGGTGACCAGAACTGAACGCAATATTCCAGATGTGGTCTCACCAACATAGTATAGTTACAGCATAATCCCATGGCTCTTAAACTCAAATCCCTTGTTAATAAACGCTAACACACTATAAGCCTTCTTCACGGCTCTATCCACTTGAGTGGCAACCTTCAGAGATCTGTGGACATGAACCCAAGATCTCTTTGTTCCTCCACATTCCTCAGAACCCTGCTGTTGATCCTATAATCCGCATTCAAGTTTGTCCTACCAAAATGAATCACCTCACTATCAGGGTTAAACTCCATCTGCCACTTTTCGGCCCAGCTCTTAATGCTATCAATGTCTCTTTGCAGTCCGCAAGAGCCCTCCACCTCATCCACTACTCCACCATTTTGATGTCGTCAGCAAATTTACTGACCCACCCTTCAGCCCCCTCTTCCAAGTCATTGATAAAAATCACAAACAGCAGAGGACCTAGCACTGATTCCTGTGGTACACCGCTGGTAACTGGCCTCCAGTCTGAAAACTTTCCTTCCACCACACTGAGTTCTTTAAGACAGCCAGTTACTTATCGACCAAATTTCCTTCTATCCTACACCTGACCTTCTTCATGAGCCTATCGTGGGGAACATTATCAAATGCCTTCCTAAAATCCAAGTATACGACATCAACTGTTCAACCATCATCTATACACTTTGTTACCCCCTCAAAGAATTCAATCAAAGTTATGATGCAGGACTTACCCCTCATGAAACATAGAACATGGAACATTACAGCGCAGAACAGGCCCTTCGGCCCTCAATGTTGCGCCGACCAATTAAGAAAAAGCAATGACCCTCTAACCTAAACCATTCCCTTTTCATCCATAAATTTATCTACTGACCTCTTAAACACCACCAAACTTGGTGCATCTACAACTGCAGCAGGCAGGGCATTCCATACCCTTACCACCCTCAGGGTAAAGAACTTACTTCTGACATCCGTCCTATAACTACCACCCCTTAATTTAAAGCTATGTCCCCTTGTGCTAGCTTTCTCCATCCAAGGAAAATCACTGTCCACCCTATCTAAACCTCTAATCATCATATATGTTTCAATAAGGTCTCCTCTTAGCCGCCTTCTTTCTCATGAAAACAACCTCAAATCCCTCAGTCTCTCCTCATAAGATCTTCCCTCCATACCAGGCAACATCCTGGTAAACCTCCTCTGCTGACTATCCCGATTAAACTGAATCTTTCCAAATGGTCATAAATCCTATCTCCTATATGTGTAAAAGATCCTGTGATTGTATTTTAGAAAGGAACAGGGGAAGTCTTCTATTTTCTTGCCTTTATTTCTCCTCAGGAAATACTTGGAAAGAGATTCACCTCATTGTTGTTTAACAAACCCATCAGGCTACACAAAGCAGGCTTGAATGCACATCCCAGTATTCTGTAATTGCAGAAAAATAAGACCAGATATTCAGGAGCCCAAAGTCCAGAAGCTCGGATCATTTCTGGTTCCCAACCTTGGAGCTCTTGCGTACAGGCAGCTGAAAACCTGATTCACTGAATAATTCATTAATACATTTACCTGCAGTCCACTCCCTTCAAAATTAGTTTATTATACTTATTAGTGTCACAAGTAGGCTTACATTAACACTGCAATGAAGTTACTGTGAAAAATCTCCTAACGATTGATTTAAACTGTGTTCATTTACATCTCACTGAGAAATTAAGATAAAAAGCTGATGAAGAAGTTGCTTCAGATGAATTGCTCCTTCAGAGAGGCAGCACAGATACAATGAGCTAATGGCCTTTTATGCTGTAACTGTTCTATGATCTTATAGAAAAGCATCATGATTGGAAAGAGAATCCGACAAGCTGGATAGAAAGCAGGAGATTTTTTTTTGGAAAGAGTGATAAGCACAATGCACTGGCAGAATCTGTGAGCACAATGGAACAGAATCACAGAATTACTGCAATGCAGAAGGAGGCCATTCAGCCCATTGAGTCTGCACAGACTGAATGAGCAATTCACTTAGCACCCTTCTCCCACCTTCTTCCCCATAATTCTGCACATTCATCTTTTTCAGATAACAATCTCATTTCCTTCTGAATTCTTTGGTTCAATCTGCCTCCATAGAGGCTCAGGTAGTGAATTCCAAACCCGAACCACATGCTGTCTGAGAAAGTTGTTTGTTTTACTAATTATTGTGGTCTCTCTTTCTCAATTCTTTGACTATGGGGACAGTTTCTCCCGACCTACTCTGTTCAAACCCCTCAAACCACTAGGAGCCTGGTCAGACCCCACTTGGATTACTGTGTTCAGTCCTGGTTGCCTCATTACAGGAAGGATGTGGAAGCCACTGAAAGGGTGCAGAGGAGATTTACAAGGATGTTGCCTGGATTGGGGAGCATGCCTTATGAGGATAGGTTGAAGGAGCTCAGCTCCTTTGAGAGATGAAGGATGAGGAGTAACCTGATAGAAGTGTATAAAATGTTGAGAGATATTGATCGAGTGGAATGGGCTACCGGCAACAGTGATGGAATGGATTCGATAGGGTCTTTTAACAAAGAACAATAAAGAACAAAGAACAAAACAGCAAGGGAAACAGGCCCTTTGGCCCAACGAACCCGCGCCGCCACCCCAATGCTCCCAACTCTACCCGTGATCCCTGTCCATGTTTATAGATCTATGGATTAAAAACCAAATTTGAGACAATTTGGGGAGAATTTGTTTTGCCAATTAGCCTAAGAGCACATCTTTGGGATGAGAGAGGAAACCAGAGCACCCGGAGAAAACTCACGCAAGCACGGGGAGAACGCGCAAACTCCCACAGACACAGGCCCAAATCCATGTATCTGCACAGCACAGCAATAGTCACTGAGCTGTCGTGTTGCCCATCAAATGGTCCAGGTCAAACGTACACTAACGACGTGAAGCACTAGGATACTCTCAAAAAAAAATCTAAGAGCAGCCCTCTCACGACCCATCGCGTATATGCCCCTCGTTAGACAACAAGGTGGACCAAAGCACCTGTAGGATAAAAACAAGTACATCAATATCATCATCTATTTACACACTTCCCAGGGACTCCCAAGGCTCATGATCCCTATTTTAAATCAGTTTTCTATACCCCTCCATTCCCATTCTGTTCATATGCCCATCTAAGTATTTCTTAAATAACTCCAGAGTACCTGCCTCCACCACTTTACTTGGCAGCGCATTCCATACCCCCACCACCCTCTGTGTGAAAAAACTCCCTCTAGCATCCAAATTATACCTTACCCCCCTCACCCTAAGCCTGTGACCCCTCGTGCTATTTGAGTCATAGAACATAGAACATAGAACATAGAACAATACAGCACAGAACAGGCCCTTCGGCCTTCGATGTTGTGCCGACCAAAATACAAAGCAATGCCCCTCCTAACTAAACCATTCCCTTCTCATCCATATACTTATCAACTAACCTCTTAAATGCCACCAAACTTGGCGCATCTACAACAGCTGCAGGCAGGGCATTCCACTCCCTAATCACTCTTTGAGTAAAGAACCTACCTCTGATATCCGTCCTATAACTCATACCCCTTAATTTAACGTTGTGTCCCCTCGTGCTAGCTTTCTCCATCCTAGGAAAAAGGCTATCACTGTCCACCCTATCTAAACCTCTAATCATATTATATGCTTCAATAAGATCCCCTCTTAGCCGCCTCCTTTCTAACGAAAACAACCTCAAATCCTTCAACCTCTCTTCATAGGACCTGCCCTCCATACCAGGCAACATCCTGGTAAACCTCCTCGGTACCCTCTCCAATGCCTCCACATCTTTCTTATAATGTGGCGACCAGAACTGCACACAATACTCCAAGTGCGGCCGCACTAGAGTTTTGTACAGTTGCAACATGATGCTGCGGCTCCTAAATTCAATCCCCCTACAATAAAAGCTAAGACTCCATATGCCTTCTTAACAACTTTATCCACTTGACTGCCTACTTTCAGGGATCTATTGACACATACACCAAGATCCTTCTGTTCCTCAACCCTATTAAGAGCACTACCATTAGCCCTATACTCTACACATTTATTGTTCCTGCCAAAGTGCATTACCTCACACTTTTCCACATTAAACTCCATTTGCCACCTCTCGGCCCAGCTCTGCAACTTGTCCAAGTCCCTCTGCAAACTATAACACCCCTCTTCACTATCTACCACTCCACCGACTTTAGTGTCATCTGAAAATTTACTAATCCATCCTTCAATACCCTCATCCAGATCATTTATAAAAATTACAAACAGCAGGGGCCCCAAAACATACCCCTGAGGCACACCACTCGTCACCGAACTCCACGAAGAAAATCTCCCATCAACCACCACCCTCTGTCTTCTATCTGCCAGCCAATTTCTAATCCAATTAGCTAAATCACCCTCTATTCCACACATCTGCATTTTCTGTAGAAGTCTTCCATGGGCCACATTATCAAAAGCCTTACTAAAGTCCATATATACTACATCAACCGCCTTACCCCCATCCACCTCTCTGGTCACTTTCTCAAAAAACTCAATGAGGTTAGTAAGGCAAGACCTACCCTTCACGAAACCATCCTAGTAGTGTCCATCCTAGGAAAAAGCTTAACCCTGTTTACTCTATCTATACCCCTCATAATCTTGTACATCTCTATTAGATCTCCTTTAAGAGACTTTTAGATAAGTATATAGTAACTTATAAGATAAGGGTTATCGGTAAGCCTAGTAATCTCTAAGGTAGGGTCATGTTCAGCACAACTTTGTGACTGAAAGGTCTGTAGTGTGCTGCAGTTTTTCTATGTTTCTACTTTCTCTCAATCTTCTCTGTCTCATGGAAAACAGTCCTGACATCTTCAGTCTATCAATGGAAGTGAAGTTCCTTAACCATTATTGCGAATCATCCCATATTGTGATGCCTTCACATCCTTCCTAAGTGCAGTATTACAGATCCACCATCTGGGCTGGGAATAGCACTTAGCATCAAGCAGGTTATGATTATGTTCATTTGAAAGAAAAACATCTGATCAAAAGCTTTCTTGGCAACTTGTGAGATCATTTGCTAGCTTTTGGAAGGCTAAAAATGTGGCAAAAAATGATGGGTCATAGAAAATAACCAGTAATTACTTCACGTGAGGAAACGATTCCAAATGGCTACTTTATTCAAATGTAAACAAATTCTGTTTTCTGAACTCTACAATTGCCCTAATATAAAAATATCCCAAAGCTGTAATTACACAGTCAGCCTCATTAACTCAATGTAATAATCTGTCCCTGGAGCAGATAAAGAAAGCTCCAGCTCCCAGCTCAAATTCTACAGGCTGCTGACTGTGCCTCCAACACAGACTCTGTACATGGCAAAGCACATTCAGCAATATGACTTCAACTAAAATTGGTAAAGTTTTTCAGTTTGTAAATCTTAGAAACATAAAAGTTTACATCAAAAGAGGCCATTCAGCCGATTGTTTTATACTGGACAAAATAGTGCTGTCCACTTTAATCCCAATTTCAGCTCTTGGTCTAAAGCCCTATTGCTGCATATTCAAGTGTTTCTGAAATATGATGAATAGAACATAGAACATTACAGCACAGAACAGGCCCTTCGGCCTTCAATGTTGCGCCGACCAATATAAAAAGCAATGACCCTCCAAACTAAACCATTCCCTTCTCTTCCATATACTTATCAACTAACCTCTTAAACGCCACCAAACTTGGCGCATCTACAACTGCTGCAGGCAGGGCATTCCACTCCCGAACCACCCTTTGGGTAAAGAACCTACCTCTGATATCCGTCCTATAACTATCACCCCTTAATTTAAAGCTGTGTCCCCTCGTGCTAGCTTTCTCCATACTAGGAAAAAGGCTATCACTGTCCACCCTATCTAAACCTCTAATCATCTTATATGTTTCGATTAGGTCCCCTCTTAGCCGCCTCCTTTCTAACGAAAACAACCTCAAATCCCTCAGCCTTTCTTCATAAGACCTGCCCTCCATACCAGGCAACATCCTGGTAAACCTCCTCTGTACCCTCTCCAATGCCTCCACATCTTTCTTATAATGTGGGGACCAGAACTGCACACAATACTCCAAGTGCGGCCGCACTAGAGTTTGTACAGTTGCAACATGACGTTGCGGCTCCGAAATTCAATCCCCCTACCAATAAAAGCTAAGACTCCATATGCCTTCTTAACAACCTTCTCGACTTGACTGCCTACTTTCAGGGATCTATGCACAAATACACCAAGATCCCTCTGTTCATCAACACTATTAAGAATCCTACCATTAGCCCTATACTCTACACATTTATTATTCCTGCCATAGTGCATTACCTCACACTTTTCCACATTAAACTCCATTTGCCACCTCTCGGCCCAGCTCTGCAACTTGTCCAAGTCACTCTGCAAACTATAACACCCCTCTTCACTATCTACCACTCCACCGACTTTAGTGTCATCTGCAAATTTACTAATCCATCCTTCAATACCCTCATCCAGATCATTTATAAAAATTACAAACAGCAGGGGCCCCAAAACAGACCCCTGAGGTACACCACTTGTCACCGAACTCCACGATGAATATCTCCCATCAACCACCACCCTCTGTCTTCTATCTGCTAGCCAATTCCTAATCCAATTAGCTAAATCACCCTCTATCCCATACATCTGCATTTTCTGCAGAAGTCTTCCATGGGCCACCTTATCAAACGCCTTACTAAAGTCCATATATACCACATCAACCGCCTTACCCCCATCCACCTCTTTAGTCACTTTTTCAAAAAACTCAATGAGGTTAGTAAGGCACGACCTACCCTTCACAAAACCATGCTGACTATCCCCAATCAATTCATTTCTCTCTAAATAACTATAAATCCTATCCCTAATAATTCTCTCCAATACTTTGCCCACAACAGAAGTAAGACTCACTGGCCTATAATTCCCTGGAAGGTCTCTCTTCCCCTTCTTGAACAATGGGACCACATTCGTTATCCTCCAGTCCTCCGGAACCACACCCGTAACCAACGACGACCTGAAGATCAGAGACAGAGGCTCTGCAATCTCCTCTCTTGCCTCCCAGAGAATCCTAGGGTAAATCCCGTCCGGCCCAGACGGTTGGATGTAAGTGTTTGTACCCGTATACCAGGTTGCCTTTTTGTTGCTGACCAGCCTGTGCCATTGTCCAGCTTACAATGGAAAGTCTCTTGCAAGACATCCCCAATGTGAAGGACTCAGAGGGACTATTGAAATGGTCTGGGCTGAAACAGGAGAAACGTACATTTCAACCAGAAGCAGTTATCTGCTTAGGATTCAGGCTCGATTCAAAAAGTCTACATCATTTGGAGGAAAAGGTAAAAGCCATCAAGAGTGTCCCACAGCCAAAAGACATATCTGAACTGGTATGGTAAACTGCTATCACAGATTTTTTGAAATGTTTCTACCATTTTACCCCTACCTACTAGGGCAGCATAGTGGTTAGTGTTGCTGCATACAAGATGATCAGAGGGTTAGACAGGGTGGACAGTGAGAGCCTTTTTCCTCAGATGGAGACGGCTAACACGAGGGGACATAGCTTTAAATTAAGGGGTGGTAATTATAGGACGGATGTCCAAGGTAGGTTCTTTACTCAGAGGGTAGTAAGGCCATGGAATGCCCTACCTGCAGCAGTTGTGGACTCGCCAACTTTGAGAGCGTTCAAATAGTCAGTGATAGGCATGTGGATAACATTGGAATAGTATAGGTTAGAGGGTCATTAGATTGGTTCCACTGGTCGGCGCAACATAGAGGGCCGAAGGGCGTGTACCGCGCTGTAATGTTCTGTGTTCTCTGTTTAATGTTCTAAGCTGCCTCACAGGGCCAGGGACCTGCTTTCGATTCCTGGCTTGGGGTCACTGTCTGTGTGGAGTTTGCACGATTTTCCCACGTCTGCATGGGTTTCCTCTGGGTGTTCCGGTTTCTTCCCATAGTCCAAAAATTAGGTTGATTGCTTTAGTGTATGGGGAATTAGCAGGGTAAATGTGTGGGGTTACGGGAATAGGGCCTAGTTGGGATTGTCATCAGTGCAGACACAATGGGCCAAATGGTCTCCTTCTGCACTGTAGGGATTCTATGATTCAACCTCACCAACTGTTAAAACAAAACACCAAAGGTAGAAATGGGGAGAAGAGCAGAAGTTAAACAGGCTCCACAAATATTACCTTGTTGGTGCATTCTGACCCAAAGAAACCCTGCAATGCTTAACCTGTAGGGCTGGAGCTGTTTTGTCCCACAAGATACCTGACAATGCAGAAAAATCCACTGTCTTTGCTTCAAGAACATTATCCAATGCAGATATACTCCCAAATAGACAAGAAAAGTTTGGCTGATATCTATACAGTCCAAAAGAACAAAGAACAAAACAGCACGGGAAACAGGCCCTTCGGTTCAACGAGCCTGTGCCCCCACCCCGATGTTCCCATCTCTACCTGCGATCCCTTTCCATGTTTATAGATCTATGTCTAATTTGAGACAATTTGGGGAGAATTTGTTTTGCCAATTAGCCTAAGAGCACATCTTTGGGATGTGGGAGGAAACCGGAGCTCCCGGAGAAAACCCACGCAAGCACGGGGAAAATGCGCAAACTCCCACAGACACAGGCCCAAATCCATGTGTCTGCACAGCACAGCGATAGTCACTGAGCTGTCGTGTTGCCCATCAGATGGTCCAGGTCAAGCATACACTAACGACGTGAAGCAGTAGGATACTCTCGAAAAAGATCCAAGAGCAGTCCTCTCACGACCCATCGCGTGTATGCCCCTCGTTAGACAACAAGGTGGACCAAACACCTGTAGGATAAAAACAAGTACATCAATATCATCATCTATTTACACACTTCCCAGGGACTCCCAAGGCTCATGATCCCTATTTTAAATCAGTTTTCTATACCCCTCCATTCCCATTCTGTTCATGTGCCCATCTAAGTATTTCTTAAATAACTCCAGAGTACCTGCTTCCACCACTTTACTTGGCAGTGCATTCCATACCCCCACCACCCTCTGTGTGAAAAAACTCCCTCTAGCATCCAAATTATACCTTTCCCCCCTCACCCTAAGCCCATGATCCCTCGTGTTATTTGAGTCCATCCTAGGAAAACGCTTAACCCTGTTTACTTTAACAATCCCCTTCAAAATCTTGTACGCCTCTATCAGACCTCTTCTAAGTCTACGTCTTTCTAAGGAAAACAGTCAAATCAACAGGATCAGTAAATTTGCAGATGACACTAAAGTTGGTGGAGTGGTAGATAGTGAAGAGGGGTGTTTTAGTTTACAGAGTGACTTGGACAAGTTGCAGAGCTG